>JAZAYU010000376.1:109965-227955 GCA_038501625.1 Corbicula japonica | reverse complement strand
ACCAAAGTTCACATGACCAAAAGCACTGTGTACTAGTCAGCACATAAGAAATAACAATGTATAAATATAAACTAATTCTACACATTTTACAGGTTTTAATTGCATGACAGATTTTTGTCCTAATCTAACACTATTTTCTTCAACCAATTATCATCGGGGCAATTTTCAAGTCCCATGACGGGGCATTTGTCATGTCCTGTGAAGTGGTCATTTGTCACATCCTGTGAAGGGAGAATTTGACACATCCTGTGACAATTCTTGTTTTGATCATGTGATGTCCCCATATTGATTATAGTTAATAGATTATTGCACAAATTTTAATCCCCCATTTCCAGTGTTAGCAAAAGTCAGTAAACATTGAAACAATTTACAACCTTAAAGTCAATGCAGTCATAATTACAGTGAAAAGTATTTAACCATTTACTCCATGGGATGTGGCTGTTATCCCATGGGTGAACAGTGTAGAAACCGATCTGCTAGCGTATCCATGCCATTTGATCAGGATCTGCACTGTTCATGCAATATGTTATTTCCGACCGAGAAGCAAACAGTGTAGATCCAGAAAAGACAGCCAAAATGAGCCAGTTGATCTGGATCTACACAGGTCCCCTTTGTATAAAGTATCACACAGTAAAGGGCTTTTAACTGTAAATTATCAATATAATGAAATAAAGAAACAAATCTATATCTGACAGAAAAAAAATATTAAAAAGCTTCCCCTTTCCATTAACAACACAAATAAAAAAGCTGCCACAAAATAAATATGATAATTCATGTTGCAAAAAACAGTTTAATAAAGAGTTAACCCTTTACGCCACAGTATTTTTTAGTCGTATAGCATGCACAGTGTAGATCCAGATCAGCCTGTACATCCATGCCATCAGATCAGGATCTACACTGTTCACTTTTAGGTCAGAAATAATGAAATAGATTTAAAAGCAAACAGTGTAGATCATGATCAGATAGCATGGACAAATCATCTGATCTATATCTACACAGGTTGAACATGCGTTAAAATAGAGTAAAGGTTTAACACTCGTTCAGACATCTTGTTGATCAGCAACAACATATAATGGTAAATATGGCTAGTGATGATGATAAATCAAAGAAAGTACAGTAATCACCCTATTAGGCTTGGCACAGTTAAAAATAATATATTTCTTACTGAATTGTAGATTTTTTGGTTACACATTTGACAATAATGTTACTTTTACCATGAAATCTTGTCTGCTCAACTTTATGATGTTATTTCACAAGTTGAATATAACTTTTTTCTACCACTAGACATAGAATTTCATGTTTACACTGTGACAATAGATGAATTGACAAAATGGAATGTAATGCATTGATATGAACATGTTTAAATGTAGTAAACAACAGCGTACATATTGCATAAATGCTGTTATTGAACCATTAACTCTAGGGATATGGATTTTGTTGCATTTGCGACCAGTTTAGATCCAGTTTAGTCTGCACATCAAGATCCAGATCAGCCTGAACTGGGATGAAGGTTATAAAACTGAAATTGGAAACCAGTCTCAAATCTCAAGTATCTGATTGGCTGAAATGGCGACCAGTCGCCATTTCAGCCAATCAGATGCTTGAGATTTGAGACTGGTTTCCATGCTCAGTTTTATAACCTTGGGCACAGATGTGCAGTCTGATTTGGACCTACACTGTTTGCTTTTAGGTTCATATTATTTCTGAACTAGAAGTAATCAGGGAAGATCCAGAATAGACTGCATTGATATCCAGGCTGATCTGGATCTACACTGGTCTCCCATGATTACTAAGCCATTGATCCTATAGAGTAAGGGGTTAATTATATAAATTCAAATATATTTATACGGTTCTTCATTTCTGTGGATTTTATGGGCAGGTCAATCCACAAATTTTAAATTTAATATTCCCAGAAAATAAAAGATGGTATTGAAAATGCAACTTCATTTCCTTGTCTTATACACAGGAAAATATGGTACAGCTTTTAAGAACAAATACAGGATTGCATGTGGCTCTTACTGTATATATACTTGCATAACTTTTTTGAGCCAGTATCAAGTCTGTTATATAGCATTGTATCTATATTCTCTCACCATTCTACACTCTAATAAAATGCCTACAAATAACAGACTTATTACAGCCCAGCTCCAATCAAAGATTTCCAGTGCCCGAGATCATAAAGCTAAATCTGGAGACCCCTCTCAAATCTGAAGCATTGTTGGCTGAAATGGCAACTGGTGAGATGCTTTATATTTGAGACTGGTCTCAAATCTTCATTTTATGATCTTTGGCCCTGTGGATAATGACCACATTTAATTTGTCCCACCTACTGATTTAAAGAAAAAACCACCTGTGAACAAAGACCACCTGCCTTCAAAGACCACGTTGAGTTTTCCCTTAAGTGGTCTTTCAATACAGGATTGTCTGTATTCCTTTTGAGATTCAAACTCGCCAGCAGAATTGTATTATTTTCCTTACAGCTAGCTTCTCACACAAGTCATAAAATTTTATATTCTGAAATCCCAAATATTTTGTGGTATACTTGGAACACGTCATGTAAAGAAGGTGTCTTCCATTATATTGTTAAATTAATTAGGAAAAATTTACAATATTTTTACACATTTTGACTATAGTAATGTTCAATTTTCCATAAGAAGCGATGGTATTTGCTCGAATAAACAAGGTCATTTCAAGGATTAACTTCAATTTGCTGAAGACAACTTTTCCCTTGGTGCGCTTGCAGTGTACCACATAATTCTTCACCTTAAAGAAAAAAACGGTGTAAGTATCATTAAAATTAGAAGAAGTTACACCGTTTTTGCACCCAGGTGATGATATACATGTAATGGGTGTTGGCTGATTCCTAAACTATGCTCTTCTACATCTATATAATACTGACCCTTTCCTCCATATATATGCATTTTTACGCATGTGCGACCAGTGTTGATCCAGATCAGCCGACACATCTGTGCTGTCTGATCAGGATCTGCATTGGTCGCATTTTTGTCAGAAATAACCTAACAAATCAGAAAGCGAACAGTTTAGGTGCTGATCAGCCGGCAGGGATGTGCCCCCTGATCTGGATCTAAACTGTTCACCCACGCAATAAAGGTGTGTCTATGGAGGAAAGGGTTATATAAATTTTGATTTCACAACCAGTATTTCTTGTCAGATCTAAAATCATATAATTTTGAAGGTTTCCTCATTTCGTGGTTTTGACTTTTCTTCAAATTGGTTTATGTTTAATAATATATTTCGTGGATATTTTAATTCATGGATCAGTTTGACCACGAAAATCCCCGAAAAATAGTATCCCACGAATATTAGCCCTTTCCTGAATAGATAGGCATTTTTACGCATGTGCGACCAGTGTAGATCCAGATCAGCCGGCACATCCGTGCCGTCTGATCAGGATCTGCACTGGTGACATTTTGGTCAGAAATAACCTAATGAATCAAAAAGCGAACAGTTTAGATCCTGATCAGACGGCACGGATGTGCTAGCTGATCTGGATCTAAACTGTTCGCCCTAGCAATAAAGGTGTTTCTGTACAGGAAAGGGTTAATGATTCCAAAGTATCTGTAAAAATTTGTTTATCTTGAACTGTGGAAAATGTTTATTTATGCCGTTTAAAATGTCTCCAAAAACTTGGAATCCCATAAATGGTTCCAGACTATGGATACCAAGTAGCTCTCACAATCTGGTATCTCAGATAGAGGTTTTTGGTTGATATAATTTTTATTCCGACATCAGTAATTTCGTATCCAGGAACCGATAATTTAGTATCCTGGAAGATACAATTTTGTATCCATGAAATTTATAACCTGGTATCCTGGAACATAATAATTCTGTATCCTCGAACCTTCAATTGTGTATTCTTAACTTAAGTTTTTTTATCCTGGAATCTTTAATTTTGTATCACGGAACCTTTAATTCTGTATCCTTAAACTTATAATTTTGTATCTTGGAACCATTAACTTTGTGTCCTGGAACCTATGATTTTGTATCCTGGAACCTTTAATTTTGTATCCTGTAACTTATAATTTTGCATTGTGGAACCTTTAATTCTGTATGCCAGAATCTTAAATTCTGTATCGTGGAACCTATAACTTTGTATCTCGGACAGTAGTTCTTGGCCTATGCAGTGTCATATCTTCCACAATCTGACTTTCCCGTTTGCTTTCATCCTGTGCCTTGGCTACCGCCAGATGTATACACTGAACCCATGGCTCGATATTTTGTTGACCTTTCGCCTTGAACACGTAATTTTGATCAGTCGTGAAGATTTCAAATGCCTTTGGAATGTCTCGGATCCCTTTTCGCACAGCTTTCACACTCTGTATCTCTCTCACTGGTAATGTTTCTTTTCTCTGTAATGTTTGATTAACAAACAAATTATTTTAGAGCAAAATTTTCTTCTGTTGAAAGCCAGAAGGAGTCATCAACTTTCTTTGTTAAATTGCTGAAATCTTCTGGTTCTCAATAGATGACATGAGAAATAAGTTCACTTGTTTGGGATATATTATAAGTAAACTGGAGCTGATGCGAGATTTCCAGAAATGAGTTTGTTTGGGGTATTCTTGTATTAGTTACATGATAATTTCAAACTTTCTGGCCAAAATCATTATGAAAATTAAACATTGTTGCCCAACAGGAGGTTCAAGCAACCCTACTGACCCCCCTCTGGATCGGCCCCTGATTAATAGCATCAGGATCAACGCTGTATATTTTACATTTAAGAAGCGACCAGTGTAGATCCAGGTTAGTATTAATGAAATTCAATGTGCCAGCTGTTCTGGATCTACACTGGTCACCCTTGCAATAAAATCTCTTTCAGTAAAGGGTTGAGTACATTTCAAGAACAGTTTAACCCTTCACTTGATTGATACCCTGCTGATGTCAAATATGATGTTATTTAGGTAATTTCCCAAAATTTGCCAGAGGAAAAAGCGTGCAAATGATAAAATCAATATTACAAAATATTGGTATTGGCTAGGGTTGGCATGTGATACAATGATGAAAGGGTTGTATTTTAAACAACTTACGGAGTCACTCTTGCTATATGTGATCTGACTGCCTGACAGGGTAAAATATCTTGTCTTCCATCTCTTGAGGAACTTCCACCGTCCCTTCTTCTCCTTTAGCTGGCCCTTTCAATGTACAACATTACCGTAATTACCATAAGTCTTGGGACAGTTGTCACGGAACGTATATGAATCTTATTAAACAAATGCGAAAATACTGAAATTGTCCCAAAATTTAGGGACACAAAAAATAATTATTTTTGTGAAAAATTAGGCTGTCCCAAGACATAGGATGATTAAAGTATATAAAGAGTGACACAGAAATGGCGTCTTTGGGAAATTTATGATATTCTTTAAAAATGATGTCATAAAGTTGGGAAGATGACATTGCTCATTGCATTTCACAGTAAAAATAACATCCTATAGTCAAAACAAGTAAAAAATCCTCTATTAGTAACTGTTATAAGAAAATGATAGATAGTAGTGAGCTCTTTTCAAAAAAAGAAAAATCTAAAATGTCAATAAGTATCATCCTGTGATGTGCCCAATATTTGAGTCTCCTTCATTGAAACTGATAGCATTTTAATTCTTTACTCCATGGGATATGGATTATATCTACACTGTTTATCCATTAAACAACTGCCATATCCCATAGAGTAACGGATAAATCTTCCTCACTGAAACTCAACTTCAATAAATGTTAAACTTGTTTATGTTACATTGATTGCAAATCAAGTTCTTTTTACTTTATATTAGGGATGTCAATGGATATCAGAATATTCGGATATCCGTTTGAATCAGTGGATATCCAGATCGACTTTGGCATCCTGATATTCGTTTACTAAAACTTAAAATTGCATGCTTATTTCATATTTAATGATTTCGCTAAATTATCTTTCTGCTATTAATCATTGTGCATTCAAGCATAAGATGTGAAACCGAACCAATTGTAGAGCAGTGATAACATGCAGTTAACTGGGATTCACATGTTTAAAAATCTGCTAAATTATGATGGTATATATAAGAACTTGCTTCTTAATGGCCGTCGTTAGAAGCTTCTGCTTTCACGTTTTGATAAAATTTAATAATATTATCTTTAATTATGTTTGAGTGTTATTAAAATCATTCAAATTTTCTAGCATTTGCCAACAAACAACCATTAAATACGGTCTGTGGAAATGATTGAATTATGTCTTCAGAAACGATGATTATTTTATGTTTGTGGAAACTACAGTTTTATCCCGCACATCCGACAATATTATCATAAACAAAGTGTTGGTATCCGGATATCCGTTCGGATCGTTCAATGGATATCCGGATCTCAAATTCGATATCCATTGACATCCCTACTTTATATTAATCTAACTGGGTTGAAACTGGTACTTGTGTCACTAAATGATTTGAGAAATTTCAGAAGAATTTCATCCCTGATGGAAATCGAACCCACAATCTCTGTATCAGGAGCCCAACAATCTGCCCATAGTCCACAGTTCCTCAACAAACTGATACAGAAAGTATACCAAAGTACGCACGATCAACAATTTCTATTAAATAAAGAATTATCTTACCGCTATCACAGGATTTCCATCTGGCATTAACTCCAACATCTTCTCCGGATGGTTACACATGAAACATGCCCAGTATTTCCTCGGTGCATTAAACTCAAACACATCAAAATATCTGACGTTGTGTAACTCTTGCAGCAATGCATCCTGGTCCTACAGGCAAGAAAGAAAGGTTGATTTACTTTAAAATAACAAATATTTACCACCAATTAATTTTTGCTATATTTGCAGACGGCACAGAACCAACAACAAATACTGAAAGTGTGACAGCAACTTGTTTGTGCTCTTCGTAATCCAATTCTCCCGGACAAACAACATACACTTATTAATTAGGGCATGTTACTGAAAATGATGTCTATGAAAAACTTAAATCAATCCTTGAAATGACATTGAAACGTTTAGCAAACAACATGACTTTTGACGCATTTTGCAGTAAAAACAACATAATAACCTCGAAATGTGATATAAATTCATCTTTAAGTGATGAGTAAATTTACAGTAAGTTTTAAGATCTTTTAGAAAATAGTAACAACAAAATTGTCAAACAATAACGTCATAGAATCCTATTCCCATGACCTGCCGCAATGATTTTACAATTTACTGTTGTATCATTTTTTTTGTGGGATGAAATTTTGTGCACATTATGTCACAAATTATATTTTCTTTCACAGACATAAACTTGCCCAGTTGTAATATCTACAAGAAAAACTACAATATAAATTTTGCTTGGATAAAATGTTGATTTCGTGCACTTTCTCTGGTGTGTCAAACGTGAAAATTAAACACGTGAAATATAATGATATTACAGTCCGTGTGTACCTTTGCTACAGGGAATGACGATGTGACGAGTGTCAGGTATCCGCTATTGCCTTTCTCTGGGTACAGGGCATCCCAGCATGCCTTTAGACTGCTGACGTTGACATCTTGCTGACTCAGTGCCGACTGTGACTGCGCCTGAAATCAGTGAAATGTTTGAAAGTTATACCAAAGGAAATCCAATTTGATGTCTATAAAACCTTAATTTGTGGCAAACCTATAATAGTTTTAAGATTGAAAATGCCACTAACAGAAAAACAGAAAAAAAACACAAGAATATAAGGGATTTACCATTTACTCTCAAGGTCTACCTTTGTGGATCCAGATCTGCTGAAAAATCTGTGACATCTGATCTGGATCTAATCACTTTTTGGTCATAAATAAACTAATGAATCGACAAGCAAACCTTGTACTGTAGCTCCTGATCAGATGGCAAATAAAATTGATATTTCACTGAAAAACAAATCCTCTATAGTTTACTTGAACTGCAAGGAACATTAGATGTATCCACGTTTTGGGCAGTTCAGCACAAAGATCTGTTTGCCGTACAAGCAATGTTTTAATACCATTTCTCTTGTGAAATAACATTGAAATTTTACTCAAACAAAGAAAATTATGCTCCTTAGTTTACCTGAACAGCAAGGAACAGAAGATGAATCCAGGTTTTGGGCAGTTTTGTATTCAGCGCAAAGATCTGTTTGCCGTACAACCAATGTTTACCATTTCTCTTGTGAAATAAAATTCGAAATTTTACTCAAACAAACAAAATAATGATCGTAAGTTTACCTGAACTGCAAGGAACATTAGATGTATCCACGTTTTAGGCAATTTTGTATTCAGCACAAAGAACTGTTTGCCGTACAAGCAATGTTTACCATTTATACCACACTGGAAATTCAGTCGCACATAACGCTTGTGTCTACCGTCTGAAAGAAATGAACATACTATATACCATATATACACATTTTTAAGCCTGCATGAACAGTGTAGATCTAGATCAGCTGGCACATCCATGCCGTCTGAGCAGGATCTGCACTGGTCGCATTTCGGTCAGAAATAACCTTACAAACCAAAAAGGCGAACAGAGCAGATCATGATCAGATGGCACGGATGTGCCGTCTGATCTGGATCTACACTGTTCGCCCAAGCATTAAAAAGGTGTGTCTATGGAGGAAAGGGTTAAAATATTGTGGGGTATAGAATGTGTTACACATATTTTAGTCTGAGACTCTCAATGAAAAACTTATTCTTACTTTTAGTTTGTGCTTCTTCTCCCTTTTTTCATCTTTTTTTGTAACTTAACTTTTTTCCTTGTTCTTCTTTCCTGTTCACAGATGTTTTCCCCAAAAATATGTTTTTGTTTTTTGACCCCTTTTCATCCCCTTTAACCATGTAATTTGACCCCTTTTCATCCCCTTTAAACATGTAACTGAGGCACCATGTAATTTTAAAGTATTGTGCAATAGACATTTGCTAAGCATGCTAAAGATGGAAAAATCTGTCACCTTGGGTAAATTGTTTTGAAGGGAACTCTGCAGAGCCTCTTTCCAGCAAAAACATTCCACCCTCAGTGGCAGATTATTACATCTACACCTCACACTCATGTAAGACACTTATTTCTTTCTTACCCACAATGCTACATTTTGCAGGTAGGGGTATTCTTGCAGATAAACTGCTGATGAAGTTTCTGATAGTGTTGAGATGTTTTTCACAGAAATGCTGTACACCATCTCTCACTGGTTCGGGCTGTAAGTAAAAAACAAAAAAAACATGATGGACATCATGTGAAACAAGTTCATGTATTTGGTGGTATTTTTGACATTTAACCCTTTACTTCATAGATGAGGCATTTATTACTCGGGCGAAAAGTTTAGATCCAGATCAGTGGGCACATTCACGCTGTCTGATCTAGATCTAAACTGTTTACTTTAAGATTTATTAGGTCATTTCTGATCAGGTGAACAGTGTAGATCCAGATTTTATAGCAAAGATGTGCCAGGTGATCTGGATCTACACCTATTGCTAATTCAGTAAAAGGTGTATATAACAAGCAAGGGTCAAGTTGTTACTTTATTTGGAAAGAAAATAAAATCATCTATGATATTCTTATCACTTATAGTCGATTTTGTTGCACATTTTGAGTATATAATTTTAATATTATATATGAACATTCCTTATAAATGCCCTCTCTTTCATAAAAGCCCCCATGTGTTTATAGGGGAAAAAAATCAGTAAATCCATATTTATTATACAATTATCATATACCCTATGAATTAGCTGGGAAAGCATGCTGTGATATCTAGAGCTCCGTAAAAAATCGTGAGTCCGAATGAGTGATAACTACCCCGAGGTCAATAACGACCTTTTTGCGGTCAATCATCAACAGCATCATTTCCCAGCTAATAAGTAAATAACTGTTTTATTCATCATGATCATCATCATCAGAATAGCTTAAATATGTAATAAACTATATTACATGAACTATAAATAATATAACAAGATGGAAACTTTCGGATTCTATTTATAGACAGGTCAATATCAGTTTTGCGAAAGCTGGGTCAATATCTAGATTTATTGACCTCGGACTTCGTCCTTGGGGGTGTGATCACACTACCCAGGTCCGCATCTATTTATTGACCTCAACATTAGTAATAATTTGTATCCAATATCCTTCAGAATCTAATATTAGAATAAAATATTTCACATAAATAATAATGCACCCCTTTAAGAAAATGTTTTGCCCAAGGGTGAGTTTAAAAGAAGTTATACAGTACTTACAGGAAGACCAGAATGACTGCTTAGAGTCAGGGCACTGTTTAACGACGCTCTGTCCAGGGTTGATGCTGGGCTCACCGGGCGATCTGACAATGTGCGTGCATTTGATAAACTGTTCCTGCAAAAGATCTTAGAATTTGAACCAGACCTGTTATGGATTAAATGCTGGAGACAAAGTGGCAACCCTTTCCTTCATATATACACCTTTTATCACATGAGCAAACAGTGTAGTTCCAGATCAGCCAGCTCATCCGTGCCATTTGATTAGGATCTGCATTGTTGGCTTTCTGGTCAGAAATAACCTAATGTAATTTGTAACTTATCAAAAAGCGAACAGTACAGACCCTGATCAGACAGCACTGATAAGCCAGCTGATCTGGATAAACACTGTTCACCTGAGCAATTAACCCTTTTCTCCACATATAAGCCTTTTACGCATGCGACCATTGTAGATCTAGATCAGCCGGCACATCCTAGCCGTCTGATCAGGATCTGCACTGGTCGCATTTTGGTCAGGCATAACCTAACAAATCAAAATGCGAATAGTTTAGTTCCGTGCCATCTGATCAGGATCTAAACTGTTCGCCCTCGCAATTAAGGTGTGTCTATGGAGGAAAGGGTTAAGGCATATATATGGAGGCAAAAGGACAACTTAATAATGAAAGCTGTTGATCAGCCATTAAGGTTGGAAGAAACAGCTAAGGTTCTGTGAAAACTGAAAGCCGAAAGAACATTTTTATAAACAACTCATCTATCCCTTTCCTCCATTTATAAGTCTTTATCCGTGCCGTCTGATCAGGATCTGCACTGTTTGCTTTTTGATTTGTTAGGATATTTCTGACCAAAATGCGACCAGTGCAGATCCCGATCAGACGGCATGGGTGTGCTGGCTGATCTGGATCTACACTGGTCACACAAAAATGCGTATATATGGAGGAAAGTGCTAATACAGCCAAGTCACGCTACTCAGACCACCATTGGAACTGGACAAAAGTGGTATTTAGATGAAGGCAGTATTTTGGTTAGTGCACAATCCTCAAAAGGGTATTTCGAATACTGTCTTTTAGGGGTGTCTTTTTCGGAGAGGTCTTAATGAGGGATACCCAAAGCCAGATGAAAGATTTGAAAGGGGGTGATTTTGGGGGTAATTACATGATGATTTCAATTTTCTTGACAAAATCCCAATGAAAATTACATATTGATTCCCAAAAAGGAGGTTCAGGCAACCCCACTGAAACCCTCTGGATCCACCCAAAAATACCTGGAAGCTTTTGACAAGCTCTGCTGACTTGATCTTGCGCTGCTTGGCTGATGTTGTTGTTGTTGTCGCACACCGACCACGTTGCTTGGATATGTTGGGTTACCAACAGTGATGACGGTCACTGTCCCTTCTGTCTGACTCGACACAGATCTTGTCTCCTTCTGTCCCGAACTGTAAGGATACATTATCGGTTTATTTCAACCCTTTACTCCTTATATATGCGTTTTAACGTTTGTGGTTTTTGCGCGAAAATTTGTTCGACGAAATTAAATGATACCATAGTACTAATCTGATTATTCCTTAACTATATATACTTAAAGAAATTAGAATTGCAACTTCTTTTAACACAAAATATGTTTCGTGATTAAAGAAGTTGCGTTTTTAATTTCTTTTACTTTATAATATGTATTTGTAGAAATTAGAAAAGCAACTTCTTTAAACGTGAAATGTATTTCTTGTTTAAAGAAGTTGCGTTTCTAATTTCTTTAAGTATATTATACCTATCTTAACATGTGTGTGACCAGTGTAAATCCAGATCAGCCAGCACAACAGTGCCGTCTGATCAGGATCTGCACTGTTCAATTTTTGGTCAGAAATAACAAAATAAATCAAAAAGCAAACAGTGTTTATACTTGCTGACAAATTACAAAATCTTCACTGAATTTTGTTTTATTAACCCTTTTCGTTTACTCCATAGAGATACGCTTTTATTGTGTACACAAACAGTGTAGATCCAGGTCAGATGTGTCTGGATCTACATTGTTTGCCCATGAAATAAAAATTGTATATATGGAGAAAAGGATAACTAAACCATTCCTATATACTCACTATTTTTTGTGATCATCTTTTAGTTGATGAACAAGAATTCGCACAGCACTGGAACCACACTGCGACAGTTTACTAATCTCCGCCATGTTGTCCGCCAACAGCGTGTGATGCAGTAGACCAATGGCCTTGATTTCTTGTAGAATCACAACCAGTGCCGATTGGTCGGTTAATGATGATAGTAATGACACAAGGTACTTCATGGTTTTAACAGCATGTACCTGCAAAATCCAGAAGACAAATCAGCAAATATATTTCATCCTCTGGCTGGGATGGTCTTATTAACCCTAAAGTTACTCCATCAATAGACCTTTATAGTGTGAGAGAAGAGTGTAAATCCAGATCATCCAGCACATCATGCCTTCTGATTAGGAACTATACGGTTTGCTTTCTGATTTATTAGATTATCTCTAACCAAGATGTGACCAGTGCTGATCTAGGTCAGATGGCATGGATGTGCCAGCTGATCTGGATCTACACCGGTCATACATGCGTTACAACACTTATATATGGAGTAAAGAGTTAATCTAACCAATCCTAATCACTGGTTTTACGCAATGTGACATATTACTTTAAGCGGTGAAGCTACAATTAAAGTCACTATCAATTTATTGGACTGTGCACAATCTTTTGACTTGTGACGTCAAGAAGCATACATGTTTTGCCACAAGTTGCAGCGAGCAGTATCTATACTGTTCGCATTTAGATTCAGACGATTAATTTCTCACCATGAAGAGAACAAGGTAGATCCTGATCAGATGGCATGGGTGTACCAATCAATCTGGATCCACACTAGTTGCCCATATGATGAACGGCATATAAACTGAACCAAAAAAGAAACTTTCGCCAAGTTTGATTGTAGATATGTTAGTACAGTTTCAATCCTTTTGGCTGAAAGCTTACATTTTTGTAAAATAATGTATTGTGGTTCTTTTAAAATCGTCATTTTGCAAACACAATGAGTTTTACAAGCTACTACATGTATATATGTGTGTACATCTAAGTGGTACCCTTGAACAACTGGCACATACTTTGCGAAAGTTTCTTTTTTGGTTCAGTATATATGGAGTAAAGTGTTGACAAAGTTATTATTACACCAACCTGTGAAACTGTTCCGACTGCACCGATTATTTGCACAACTTGATGTATGTACACTGGTTGTTGCTCGGCAACAGTTTTCAGAGAGGTCACATGATCAACAAAAGCACCCGGCCCTGCAGTTGCCATGTCGACAAACATTGTCAGGATTAATGGAAGTAACGTACTGACAGGCAGGTACCCACAGAAAAATGATATATGTTTCTCTAAAACCTGAAAATATCACACAGAATAACAAAATTTATTTTTTAGTTTTACAGTGAATTATAGAATTTTCATGGTGAAATAAACTGGTATTACACTGCAAATTTCCTTGAAATTTTGTACTAATCAGTATTTTTTAGGAGCTGTTGTGAGTGAATTTGACGGTGTTAGTAACACTATAACTAATTTCGCTTTAAAAAATATATTCACTTTTATGTTTACTGTGTACTAATATAACATCACATTAATTTTACTCCTGTAATCATTTACACTGGTCCCCTACAGTTTAACCTTCCTCCATATATACAACTTTTATCGCAGGGACAAGACCTGCTAGCCCATCTGTGCTGTCTGGTCAGGATCTGCAATGTTTGCTTCTTTTAGATTCATTAGGTTATTTCAGACCAATAATTGAACAGTGTAGATCCTGATCAGATGGCATGGATGTGCTGGCTGATCCAGATCTACACTTTTGGCACATGCGATAAAACACGTAAACATGGAGAAAAAAGGTTATTATATTAAAAACTTTGGTTTGTGCAAACACTTTATATTTTCATCCTGATACATGACCAGGAAGCTTTAAATTATTATCTCGAAACTAAGATTCAATGTTTTGGCATTTTAGCTTAATGTTTTTGACTATAGGTAGTTTAAGCAACCATACCTTAGGTTTTATTAGCTCATTTTTTTTATTTACTAGAGGTAGTTATAGCAACCATACCTTAGCTTTTATTAGCTCATTTTTTTTACTAGAGGTAGTTATAGCAACCATACCTTAGGTTTTATTAGCTCATTTTTTTTACTAGAGGTAGATATAGCAACCATACCTTAGGTTTTATTAGCTCAATTTTTTTTACTAGAGGCAGTTTTAGCTACCATAATTATCTTAGGTTTTATTCGCCCCATGTTTTTGACTATAGGTAGTTATAGCAACCACACCTTAGGTTTTATTAGCTTGATGTTTTTGACTAGAGGCAGTTTTAGCTACCATACCTTAGGGTAACTTTTTAGCTCAATGTTTTTTAATACAGGCAGCATATTTATGGGTACTATACCTTAGGTTTTGATTTGGCGATCATTCCAAACACTTGTAGCAAGCTGACCCTTTCCGAGACCCCACATTGCTCTAACGTTCCAACCAGGTCGTCGATATGTTGAATGACAGGTTCGGAGTTCTGAGCAAAAATCTGAGGTAATATACGCGCAAGGGCACATTTTCCTGAAATACAAATAATGATACATTGTAAAAAGTTTGTTACAAACAAGGGTGGATCCAGATTTGGTTCAGTAGGGTTGCTTGAACCTGCATTTTGGTCAGCAATTTTTAAATTTCATGGGATTTTGGACAGGAAGTTGGAAGTTATTATGTAAGTACCCCAAATGAACCCCCTTTTTACTGAAAATCTTGCATCTGACCCTGGTTTTAAATATATTTGTAAGAAAAACAAGATTTCTAATAATCTCCACGTAGAGAAAAAACATTTCATCATGGGATCAAATTATAAGTGTTTATCACAAGTGACCAGTCGCCATTTCAGCCAATCAGATGCTTGAGATTTGAGACTGGTTTCCAATCTCAACTTTATAACCTTCAACCCAGATCAAGCTCATTACCAAAATCATTACCATCTGATCAGGATCTACTCTGTTTGCTTCTTGGTCAGAAAAAAAACATAATGAATCAAAAAGAGCTGTCACTTGAAATTGACATATGCCCCCGAAATGCAGCTTTGAAATCGAATTGGTATACATATGTAGTAAAAATATGCCTGTGGAAGAGATGAAGCATACTTCACGCTTATAATGTGAAAGATGGAAAGGATCATTTTAACCAAGTTTAAAGAGGATGCCACCAAAATTAAGACCACTAGAGTGTGAATAAGCTTTTTCTTTAATTTGACCTAGTGACCTAGTTTTCAAGGTCACGTGACCCAGTGACGAACATGACCTAGATATCATTGAGCTAAACATTCTGACCAAGTTTGAAGGAGATCAGACAAAATTAAGATGTTAGAGTACAGAGAAGCTTTTCAATAATTTGACCTTGTGACCTAGTTTTCAAGGTCACATCACCCACTTTCGAATCTGACCTAGATATCATTGAGATAAACATTTCAACCAAGTTTGAAGAAGATTGCACCAAAATTAAGACCGCTAGAGTGCGGACAAGCTTTTTTTATAATTTAACCTAGTGACCTAGATTTCAAGGTCACATGACCCAGTTTCAAACTTGACCTAGATATCACTGAGATAAACATTTTGACCAAGTTTAAAGAGGATGCCACCATAATTAAGACAGCTATAGTGCAAATAAGCTTTTTTTTAAAATTTGACCCAGTGATCTAGTTTTAAGGGTCACATGACCCTGTTACAAATTTGACCTACATATCATGGAGATAGACATTCTAACCAAGTTTGAAGAAGATCGACTAAAATAAAGACCACTAAAGTGTGAATAAGCTTTTTCTTTAATTTGACCTAGTGACCTAGTTTTCAAGGTCGCTTGACACAGTTACGAACATGACCTAGATATCATTGAGATAAATATTCTGACCAAGTTTGAAGAAGATCTGACAAAATTAAGACTGTTAGAGTACAGAGAAGCTTTTTCAATAATTTGAACTTGTGATCTAGTTTTCAAAGTCACATGACCCACTTTCGAACTTGACCTAGATATCACTTAGATAAACATTTTGACCAAGTTTAAAAAGGATGACACCAAAATTAAGACCGCTATAGTGCAGACAAGCTTTTTCTTTAATTTGACCTAGTGACCTAGTTTTAAAGGTCACATGACCATGTTATAAATTTGACCTACATATCATAGAGATAGACATTCTGACCAAGTTTGAAGAAGATTGGACCAAAATTAAGACTGCTACAGTGCGAATAAGCTTTTTCTTTTATCTGACCTGGTGACCTAGTTTTCAAGGTCATGTGACCCAGTTACAAACATGAACTAGATATTATTGAGATTAACATTCTGACCAAGTCTGAAGAAGATCTGACCAAAATTAAGACCGCTTAAGTGCAGACAAGTTTTTTCTATTATTTGACCTAGCGACCTAGATTTCAAGGTCACATGACCCAGTTTCGAACTTGACCTAGATATTATGAGATAAACATTCTGACCAAGTTTGAAGAAGATCCCACCAAAATTAAGACCGCTAGAGTGCGGACAAGCTTTTTCTTTAATTTGACCTAGTTACCTAGTTTTAAGGGTCACATGACCCAGTTACAAACAGTACCTAGATATCATTGAGATAAACCTCTGACCAAGTTTGAAGAAGATCGCACCAAAATTAGGACCGCTAGAGTGCAGACAAGCTTTTTTTATAATTTGATCTTGTGACCTAGTTTACAAGGTCACATGACCCACTTTCAAACATGACCTAGATATCATTGAGATAAACATTCTGACCAAGTTTGAAGAAAATTGGATAAAAATTAAGACCGCTAGTGTTTAGACAACAAGTTAGGGTTAGGGTTTAGGGTTAGGGTTAGTTAAAGACCTTAGGGTTAGGGTTAACGACTTAGGGTTAGGTTTAAGTGAAAAAGCCCATAACTCGGCCAAAAATAAGCAGTTTTGAAGATGAAGCATGGACAAGTTTTAATATAGAAGTTAGGGTTAGTTAAATACCTTAGGGTTAGGGTTAGGGTTTAGGGTTAGGTGAAAAAGTCCATAACTCGACCAAAAATAATCCGACCAGAAATTCCTGATGATATGCACAACTAGGCTTGGTGACAAACACTCCTGTGAAGTTTCAATGAAATCCCTCAAGTGGTTTGGGAGAAGAAGCATGGACAAGATTTTGCTAAAAAGGCCCGTAACTCAGCCAAAAATAATCTGAGCAGAAATTCCTGACGATATGCACAACTAGGCTTGGTGACTAACACTCCTATGAAGTTTCAAAGAAATCCCTCAAGCGGTTTCGGAGAAGAAGCGAGGACAAGATTATTTCGGATGGACGGGCGGAGGGTGCGAATATTATATGCCTCCCTTCGAGGGCATTAAAAGCAAACACTGTAGATCCTGATCAGACAAAATATATGTGCTAAAACCCATATAAACAGCAAATCCAACAGACACTGCTGTATGTGCCTGATCTGGATCTACACAGGTAGCCTACACAGCAAAACCTGTATATATAAGGAGTAAATAGTTATTACAGTTAGGAACATAGCATATAAATATCCAGGCCTGAACATTGCTTTCAAAAAGGTAAGGTGAAAACTGGGAATGCAGTGAGCTGTGGAATAGCAAATCAGAGCCACAGTGGCATAGGAGGTAGGTGCAAGGGGCAGCAGCCTTGGACCCTCCGCTGCCCCTAATAACCTTGTTCTAGATACCTTGTACCATATCCCCCGCCCCCGCAAACACACAAACACAGCATATGGGGAGATAATGAGTTTTGAGATAATGAGCATTTTTTGGTATTAAAGCAGCATACACTGAAGAAACATGACTTTTGTTTTATTTTATTGAAGTCTGGCAAGGGAGATAACAAGAGATTTCTGTCTGACCAGATTATCCATTATGCAGGGGAGATAATTATTTAACTCAAACAAGGGCAATAACTGGTTTTAAGAATATGTGTAAACCAAATCTCCAATAATTATTCTAAAGATCTATTTCAAAATATTCATAGGCCTAAACCTAAAGAAATTGTGACACAGAATAGAACAATTTACAGAGGCCTAGTGAGTTGATATTAAAACCTAGCACTGCTCACAAGCTCATAAAATTAAATCTGGAAACCAGTATCAAATCTGAAGCATCTGATTGGCTGAAAATGAGACTGGTCAATCAAATAATTGAGGTTTGAGACTGGTCTTCTAACTTAATTATAAGATCTTGTGCACTGTATTTCAGCCTTTACTCACATTTTAAATAGATGTGTCTTTGAAACACTTAAAAACGAAATTATTTCATAATACTTATGTTTAAAAATATCCAAAATAAAATGGATTTTTGACAGTGTCTCTTTAAAGGTTAAAGTCTAAGAAATAGTTTAATATCACATCCTGTATTATACAGGATATTATACAGAGTATAGTCAAAGAAAAATCTTTCTAAGTTTAAAACTCGTAATTTTCATTTTACTTATAAATTTCATCTTCTTATTTCAATTATTTATTGTTCTAAGAGTTAATTAATATATTTTCCGGACAAATATCTCGATAAATCAATTTTTGCAGTACCAGCTTATACCTGCCCTGTTTGCAGATAAACGCACTGTAAACCTTATAAAATTCGACCAATCAGGCCCTTTGAAACGTATACACAGAAGGTTTACAGCACACAATGTTTAAGCGTCTTTACAGCAAGTTGTACCACGTGACGCTGTTATTAATAGTCCAGCAAGGCTTTCAGCGGCGACAAAGTTGAAGTTTTCGCCGTAAACATTGAAAATTACACCGATTACGACGCCGGTTGACTCGCGATATAGGTAAGAATTTGATTTAAAGCTGGCATTTGTACATCTGACAAAGTATTTCTTTCGTAAACTTCAGAAATCAGCTGTTTAGTGGAAGTTAATTGTTTGGCCAGCTTCGAGTAAAGTGGGCTATTCTGTTGTATGGGAAAATAAGTGGGTGGGGTAAGAACCAAAACAACGAAAACAGCTTTTTCTGGTAAAATAACCCGTGTCAGTGCTTTTATGAATATTTCTCGAGAAATAAATAGATCGTTAATAAACGTTTGATAGAAAAATTCACTATCCTTCAAGACACTACCTGATTATTTTTCAAATCATTGAACTTTTGTTCAAACTAGAGCAAAATTTGATCTTCGATGGTAAAGTCTTGTAAATGTATATTTAAATCTGAACCACAGGAAATGTAGCCTCCTTTGACTTTAAGGGTGAACTATACAGACACCATCATAATTTTTTCTTTTAGCGTTGACTAAAATAAATTCTTCGGAACTTCTTCCATATGCTGTAGACTCACAATAGTGCAGAGAACAAGGGGTTAGATGCAAATCAATTGGATATAGTGGATGAAAAATGTTTCAGACGATCTGCAAAATTAGCAAGATCATAACATCATTAATAATCACTGGGTGAAATACAACATATTTTTAAAGCCAATAAAGGAATCGGCAGTTAAAACTTTTGTCAGGCACTGTCTGATAACCCTTGAAATACGTAATTTTACCCATGGAGATTTAAGAGATCTCTGTCTGGAACTTAAAATCTTGCATCCGACTCCAGATATTATATATTTATTTGGTTTCTTTGGAAATTGAGGATATATTGCCGGTCTGGGTGTCATATTACCCGATTTTTTATTTATTTGGCTTATTTAATGCCAAACAGCTTAATTCCCCTCCGAGAACCTCAATAAGTACATGTCTGGCATCATTAATTTACCTGCATGATGTCACTTCATTAGAAATTGAATGGACTATCAATTTGATATTTATTTACAAAATTTGAGAATAATCTGATCTTTTTCAACATAAAAACATAACACAAATATTTTCTGTAACAATTTTAGTAATCCCTAAGCATACCGCTTTATAATTTTCAAAAACGGCTTCAAAATATGCATTTTTACGAAAATTCAAAACAAAATGGCAGACAACAACAAAAAAAGGGAAATTAAGGCACATGTGTTCATATTTATGGCCGATCAGTAAATACTTATATACTTCAACGGCAAATTATCCAATCAAATTCAAGGATATTTCTTTGCAGTATAATAAAATGAATCTGATGCAGACAGTGGTTTGAAAAAGTCATGAAATAGCACTTGAATCAAACAACTCTGATTTGTAAAAAAATGAAAGTATCCCATTGTTTTTTTATCGAACAAATGAAGAGGCAATAACCAAATCCAAAAGTCTATTTGATACTTGGTGATATTTTTAAGATTTATAACCTCTGTGATTTTTTATGATTTATAGCTGGCCCTGGGCTACATGTATTATATTCTCATTTAAAAATGTATCTTTTACACAAATTATAGGTATTTTTTTAAATAGTTTTGTAACACTGATAATAATGTCTGTAAAAATTCAATTTCACTTTCATAAATGGAGCAGTTTTTTTAACACTGATAATAATGTCTGTAATAATTCAATTTCATTTTCACAAATGAAGCTTAAAAAGTTAAAACCTTTAAAATGTGTTTTAATTATCATTCAACCCTTTAATCCAAGGATACATGAATCTCTCATTGGTGACCAGTATTATCATTTACTAATGATGTATCAATATTTATTTTTATTGGTTTTAAATTACCGTTAATGCTAGGTTATAAGGTGATCTGCTTATATGATGGATTCCCTAGTTTGCCCTCAAAATCTGAGTTTTCTGTGTAGACCTGTTTGTAAGACTATGTGAAATTTCATCAAGTTCTGACCTGTGATTAGTGTAATACTATGTCATGAAAAAATAGTTGGTATATCGAATTGAAGTCACAAACAAAAAATAAAAACAATGTGGGCTATTGATAATTATTTCATTTCATTGAAAATGATCTACAGGTGTTTTAAGATACCTTAAAATTCTGAATAATATAAAGATGAAATCTCAACATTTCATTTGTATAAGATCAAAGCCGTAAATTTACTTTTTTAATGGGAAATTACAATTGTTGTGTTTTTTGTCTTTTCAGCTTGATTTTTAAAGTCCACAATGGCTGACAAAAGAAAGGCACAAGACAAGTCCAAGACTCCTGCCAAGAAGAGAAAAATTGAGACGCCAAAGTCCTCCGCAAAGAAACTAAAAGCAACACCTGCGAAGAAACAGACCCCTACTCCGAAGAAGGTAACCTCCAGCAAGATTACAAAGTCTACCCAAAAGAAAACCCAGGCCAAAACTCCTGCCAAGTCTACAAAAACTCCTGCCAAGTCTGCAAAAACTCCAGCAAAGTCTACAAAAACACCAGCTAAGTCTACTAAAACTCCTGCCAAGAAAACAAAAACACCTGCCGCTAAGCCGAACAAGTCTCCTCAGAAAAAGACACCAGCAACAAAAACACCTGCAAAAGCTAAATTACAAACACCAGCGAAAAAAGTATCACCTACAAAGAAACTGGTAAAACCTGTCACAAAGAAAACACCCACAATTAAGAAAAATGTGAACAAGCCAAAACTGGCAGCAACCTCAGTCACTCGTGCAAAGGTTGACAAAGCAAAAATTGCAGCTATGAAGGCTAAAGTTGAGAAAGCAAAAGCTTTAAAAGCAAAAGCAACTGCAGCTAAATCTCAAGCCAAGCTTAAAACAACAAAGACGGCAGCCAAGCTAGTGAAGAAGGCTTTAGTAAAGCCTAAAGCTCCGTTAAAAAAGCCCCAACCCAAAGCACAAGAGAAGAAAGCAAAAACCCCTAAAGCCACATCTCCTGAAGAAAAGGAAGAAAAAGATCTTGACCAAACAGCATCCAAGAGAAAAACTGAAGTTGAAAGCGAATCGTCTGAACCTTCGAGAAAAAGAAGAATGATAACACCCAACAAGAAATTTGCCGATTTTGAACTTGACGTACCAGCAAAGAGAATTGTTACACCCAATAAGAAGTATGCTGATTTTGAAACCGACACTTCACCAAAAAATGTATCTGAACTACGTGCATTCATTCAAGACAAGAAGAAAACTCCTTCAGTCACCGAAGATACCGAGGAACATGCAACATCTGCTAAGAAAGAGGATTCTAAGGAAACTCCTGGTAGAGAAATAAAAGTCTTTAAAGCAAGTGAAATGAAACCAGCAGAGAAGCTGATGAAGAAGTTACAGAAGAAATTGGAAAAGGAAGCAAAAGCTGGTGCAACACCAAAGCCGACAGAAAACAGAGAGAAAGCAAAGATTAAAATCACCAAAGTGGTAACATATAATAAGCCCATGTCATCAGATGAAAAAGAAATGAGAAGTATAGCAAGAAAAACAACACCTAAAGCTAAGGCAACAGTTGTGAAAGCGAAAGAACAAGAGGCTGGATTCAAGACCCCAAAGACCCCTGCAGTAAAGCCAACTGTCGCAAAGGCAACCCCCAAAACTACTCCCAAGGCTGCACCGAAACCTGGAAAAGTGCCAGAAAAAGCTGCACCAAAGCCTAAGAAGATTAGAGAATTGAGGAGAGAAGAAAGACCAATTCAAGCCAAGTTTATCTGCCAGAAAAATATCAAACTTCCAGATGATAATGAAAAAGTAAGCTGTTGGATAACGGGTATTGGTGTGTTTCCAAGCGGTGAAATCATTATGGTGGATATGGCAAATAGAAAGATAAAACTGTTCAGTAAAGAATTTGAATTTCTAAGTCAAGTAAAACTAGACACCATCCCGCAAGATATTTCTGTTAGCCCGGTAAATGCCAGCGATGCCTATTTTACCAAACCCTTCTCCAAAGAAGGCATTCAGAAGATCTCCATGTCTGATGGAAAGCTAACTTTGAAAGAATCCTTCTGGACAAATGGAACCAACCGTGGGATCACTTGTACCAAATCTGGTATACTGACTTCAGTTCAGGATGGCCGATACCATGACCTTGACATCAACCATTTCAAGATCGATCTTCTCGACTATGAGGGAAAAGTACTTCAGTCAGTGTCAACAGACTCAAATGGTTCACGACTGTTCAAGCTTCCTCTGTACTTCACTGTTGACAGTACAAGTAAACAAGTGATTGTTGCTGACTGTATTAAGCATTTGTCTTACATCGTGAGTGTGGACATGTCTGGGAAAATAAAATTCAAGTATGAGGGAGTAAACCACAACCTCGTCACACCGCGTGGGCTCACAATTGATGACGAAGATAATATCTATGTCACTGAATGGGAACGTCACAATGTATACATATTGTCCCCAGCGGGAAAACGCCTTCAGATCCTTTTCAGTCACCAAGAGTTAGTAGAGGAAGGTTTAGATGGTCTTCAAAAACCTTACCAGCTTTGCTTCTACAAACAGGATGATGCAAAGAAGCTGATAGTCAGCCAAGAAGGATGCAACACCATCAAAGTATTTACAGTGTCAAAGAAACCACCAGAAACAGAAGCCAACAATCAAGCTGCAGCTACTGTTGTTGCTGAAAAACAACCAAATCTACCAAATGGTGAAGCAAGTGCTAAAGACAAAGCCCCAGAGACACAAAAGAAAAACGCAAGTCCAACCAAAGCATCTGCTGCTGTTAAAGCCACCCCAGAGAAGAAAGTTGTTGCAGTTAAGAAAGTTGCAGAAAAACCAGCAGTGGTTGCTATTCAAAAGAAAGAGGTTAAAACCTTAGAAAAGCCCCAAACAGTAACCATTATATCCAAACAACAAGTTGCACCATCAGTTGTACCTTCAACATCGGCAACAATTGCCGTGGTTCAGGCAACCCCAGATGAAACTGTTGTTCCAGAATCAAAGACTACAAACGAAGAATCAAACTCAAGTCCTCCAACACTTGAAGCTGAGGCAGAATTCGCTGAGGATTTTGGTGCTGTTGAGAATAAGGTGGAAGACAACAGTGCAGTAGAAGAAGCAATAAATTCACTAAATGACTCTGAAGAGAATCGGGCTACAAATGAAAATACTGCTTCTGAAGAAACTCCAGTTGACAATGATCAAATTCAGGTGCAAGTATATGAACAGATCAATGATCCAAACACTCAGATTATTCAAATACATTCTGAGGAAATTGCAGAAAGTTCCGAGCCGCAGATTGTTCAGGTGCCTGTTGAAAACTTCCAGATAGGAATGACGTATGAGCCTCAAATTGGTATTCAACAACATGTCGAAGAAATTGTCACACAACCTATGGAGACTGACATTCAATCTGTGCCTATCGAAACTATGGGAGGGGAAGCAATTCTCATGCAGCAAACATTTAGTCAAGTCATCCCTGAACAGTATCAGAAAGTTGAAACAGTCAATGTTAATAACAATGAAGCTAGTAATTACATCCCGGCTACTGAAACTGTGCAGTACATGAGTGAGGACTATTCAAATGACATTGCTCAAGAAGGGGAGATAATTACTGAAATGTCTGAGGAGGTTGTTGCCATGGAAACAGTGTAAAATGATTTGTGTGATGTCATGAGTTTAAAATTGTTGCAACTGGATGTTTAAAATGAATTTATATGAAAAACAAACTTTTGGGGTTTCAGTACAAAAAAGAACAAATTTTTTTAACTTTTAAAAGCTTTTGAAGCCATTCCATTGTTTTATATCCTTTTGAAAATTTTAGTTGCTTTTGGAATTGTTTTTTGAATTTGTATGGTAAAGGCAAAATTTTAAGAACTTTATAGCTAAAGTTTATTTAATATTTTGTAAAAGAAAAAAAGGACATTAATCAGAGACCAAATTTCTGTTTGTATCGAACAACACCAATGGATCAAGTCAAATATCTGACAGTGTATATTTTTAATTTGTAAATAATCACATCACTTTTTAAGCTTAATGTGTTCACATTTTTTATTTAAAAATATTTTGCAAAATAAAAACCACAACAAAAGGCAATAATTATGAAAAAAACAATTTATTTTTATTTATGATTGTAATCAGATTAAATCCTTTCGAAGGAGTTTCAGTTAGATGTGTGACCACATTTGAACTTTAATAAATGAATATTTAAAAAGATCTTGTATCTTGTATATTACTTAGTATGCCAGGTCTAATTTATATGGCGGGAGAATCTATGGTTGACGTTAGTACACAAGTCAAGTGTTTTCTGTAGTAACATTCATGCCATCCGATCAGGATCTGCACTGTTCACTTTTTGGCCGTAACCTAATAAATCAAAAAGTAGACAGTGTTGATCCAGATCAGACTGCATGAATGTGCCAGCTGATCTGGATCTACACTGTTCATCCACATCTTAAAAGATAAGTAGGCACATCGTTGCCATCTGATCTGGATCTACACTATTTGCCCACACCATAAAGGCGTGGAGGAAAGGGATAAGTTTACCAGTACTTGAATTTAAGAATTAACATTCAGTTATACTGGTACTTACAGTTATGTGAGGATATCTGTTTCTTGCGATAGAAATTTATTTTGAAGAACAAGCTCCAGAATTTGTATTTTTACGATTGGCGCAGCCACAAGTGAACACATAATTCTGGAGTTCACAAGTGGAAGAGTTTTCAATCTTAGCGGCTATAAACAAATTTTCTGTTTAATTTATGCTTTTAATGCACACTTTGTGTGATTTTGACAGAAAAATGCATTAAATGGCACAAAACTTTTGTTATAATGATACCTCATGATGGTATTTACCCAAACTTGAACCTGTTTTCGAAACATTCTTGCTTGAAAGCCTCAAAGAATTTTTCTAGGGTCACCCAGCCTGCAGGGGCGAGTAATCCTACAAATTTACTTACCCTTCACAAAATGTGCTCACCCTTGATTTTATTTGACAAAAATAGTTAAAATCAAAAACACATGACTTAGATATACTGTAAATACAAATATTTTCAACATTTAGAAGTCGCCCTACATTTGTAGCCAATCAGAAGCAATGAAAATTCAAATTCCTCAGTGATTTATTGCAATAGAACTCCTTTCTATTTTCTATTTTACAATAAACAAAATAGACCAGTATATTTCAACTGTGCATGCGCATGGCTAAAATGTAGGGCAACTTCTAAGTAGGATAAAGTCTGCGCTCGTTTCGGCTCCTATTTGCTATAGAAATGTCTTTATTAATAGACTCTATCCTATACATATTGGTTGAATGCATAAAAAAGAAACCACAAAAACCAGTAACATTTAATTAACAGTGTAGATCCAAATCAGACAGCATGGACCTTGCAAATGACCAGGAAGCAATGTGATCCTTGGTGGACCCGGCCCTAAACAAGTCTGCCTTGGAGGAGCCACTTCTTTACCCCAACAACCCTTTACGGATACTGTGATAATCTGTGATAAAACTTAACACAACCTAACACAACTTGATATGGAGACAAAATTGGCCAAAATCTTGTGTTGTAAGTGGGGCTGTCCTGAACATAATGTAAACCTAGCACAAAAGCTTAGTCATGCAAGTTTGTGAAAAGCTTAACCCTTTATTCCATTGAAAAACCTTTATAGTTTGGGCAAACAGTGTAGATCCACGCGTAGAGCTGGTACATCTGTGCTGTCTGATGTGCATTTACACTGGTCATTTATTGATGTATAACTGTTACATTATTTTCTGACCAAAAAGCTGAACCCATCTCTCCTTAAATACACCTTTATAGTGTGGGCAAACAGTGTAGTTCCGGACCAGCTGGCTGATCTGGATCTACACTGCTCACACATGAGATAAGATGTGTATAAATGGAGTAAAGTGTTAATCAATAACATTGTATGTCTACATGTACATCAGCACAGAAATATAAAATATAATTAATTTGTCTTACGCCTGCTTTTAACCCGTTCCTCCATATAAACGCATTTTTATGCATGTGCAACAAGCGTAGATCCAGATCAGTCGGCACATTTGTGCCGTGTGATCAGCATCTGCACTGGTCACATTTTAGTCAGAAATTACCTAATGAATAGAAAAGCTAAAAGTTAAGATCCTGATCAGATGGCACGGATGTGCCGGCTGAACTTGATCTACACTGTTCGCCCATGCAATAAAGGTGTGTCAATGGAGGAAAGGGTTAAAACCAACAACAATTGTCTTGCATTATGTGCTGTAACCGATTTCTCTCTAGATGGACGTGTTTTTTTTGCAATAAAAATATAGTTTGTTCTTTGTCATAGCATTGATACAAGCTGTTGATGAACAGTTGGAGCATGCACAATTTTTAGTCTTATGATGTCATAGCTAACACATTTGGCATAAAATTGCTACTAAAAAGAACGTCATCTTTTCCAACTGGCTTTAATGGCAAGCAGTTTGCAAAATTGATCTGATATCTATGCTTACCAAACAATAACTGGATATCAGTCTGATAACCCTATTGATATTAGGGTTACAGCCCAATAATGATTATTGATGAAAACCCTAGTTCTTGTCTGATAACCATAGTTATTGTCAATAAAATCTTTTGGTTTAACCCTTTCCTCCATTGACACACCTTTATTGCATGGGCACAGTGTAGATCTGCACTGTTGGCTTTTTTATTCGTTAGGTTATTTCTGACCAAATTGCGACCAAAGCAGATCCTGATCACACGGCACAAATGTGCCGGCTGATCTGGATCTACACTGGTCGCACATGCGAAAAATGCGTATTTATGAAGGAAAGGGTTAAGAACTATAGATATTGCAGAAAACCAAAGTTACTGACTGATAACTAAGGTTATCAGACGGATATCAAGTTATTCATCGATAACAAAAGATATTGGATTAATTGTGCAATCCGCTTGCAATAGTCATTTATTGGTATGAATCCCTGTAATAACAAACTGACCTTTCAGTATGCTGAGCACTATAAGGTCCATGTACTTGGCAAGCATGTCTGCGTTATCGATGGCCGCCAGGGACAGATAACTGGACACGTTGTGGCTTAACTCTTTGTGGTCGCAGCTGAGGAATTGGACAGCAACTGGAATGGCAAGGGTCATCACTTTTTCTTTGCTGTAATGCTGAAAGAAAATATTTTTACTCATTACTCCATGTATAAGAGTTTTAACCCTTACTCCATATATATGTGTTTTTCACGTGTGTGCGACCTGTGTGGATCCAGATGTGACCAATGTAGATCCAGATTAGATGTGCTGTCTGATCTGGATTTAACTGTTTGCATTTAGATTTTGCAGGTTATTCATGACCAAAAAGTGAATGATGCAGATCCAGATCAGATAACATTAATGTGCAAGCTGATCTGGATTTACACTGTTCACCATGTGACAAAGGCATATCTATAGTAAAGGATTAAAGTGTGTGCGATTGGTGTAGATCTGGAGTTATAGAGCTGGTACATTCATGCCATCTGATAAGCATCTCCACGATTTGCTTCTTGGTCAGAAATAATTAATCTTAAAGCGAACAGTGTTGATCCAGAGTTGTCAGCACAGCTGAAATTTGACAAAATAGAGAGTAGACCTGGCTCAAATCTCATAGAGAGTAGACCTGGCTCAAATCTCAATGTAGAAATGAAAACTTGTCTCCATTTCTGTCAATCAGACGCTTGGGTTTTAAGACTGGTCTCCAATCTCAGTTTTATTATCTTGGGTTCAAGCCCTGGTTTTTAACAGTGTTAAAACAGCACAGATGTGCCAGGTGATGTGGAATTACACTGGTTGCCCATGTGATAAAAGATGTATTCATCGAGTAAAGAGTTTAACAAGAAGACATCGCAATGGGACGAAACCCAGTTTTCTTCTTAAATTTTAACCCTTTCCTCCACATATAAGCCTTTATCACATGGGCTAACAGTGTAGATCTAATTCAGCCAGCACATCCATGCTGCTGATCAGGATCTACACTGTTCACTTTTGATTCATTAGTCTTTCTAACCAAAATGCAACCAGTGAAGATCCAGATCAGATGGCACAGATGTGCAGGCTGATTTGGATCTACACTGACCACATAAGCATAAAATGTTGGGGGAAAGGGTTAAATAATTTTAAGAGAAAAAAGGGTATAACCATGATAAAAGATCTTGGGCCCTGGTCTTACCATAAATAAGCAACTCATGATATCTGAAGCTATTTTAGCATGTGGTGGGTCGGCATCCTTCAAAGACGGCTTCAGATTGTGTGTGTGACATACTTCTAACAACTTCACCAAGCCTTCTACATTTTCTTCTATGGAATGTGTCTCCCTGTAAAAGAACGATTCATTAAATCCTTTCCTCCGTTTATACACATTTTTTACATGTGAGACCAATGTAGATCCTGATCAGCCGGCACATCCATGCCATTTGACCTAACAAATAAAAAAGAGAACAGTGCAGATCCTGATCAGATGGCATGGATGTGCCAGCTGATCTGGATCTACACTGTTCGCCCACGCAATAAAGGTTTGTCTATGGAGGAAAGGGTTAAACCTTTACTCCATTGATACACCTTGCATGGGAACACATGTATATACAGATCTGCTGGCATATCTGTGCCATCTGACAAGGATCTATACTGTTTGCTAATATATTCAAAATGTTAATTCTGGCCGTGATGCAACAAGTGCAGATAATGATCAGATGGCACAAATGTGTCTGATGATCTGAATCTGGTTGCAAATGTGTGTAACCCTTTCCTGTATAGATACACCTTTATTGCTAGGGCGAACATTTTAGATCCAGATCATCCATGCCGTCTGATCAGGATCTAAACTGTTTGCTTCTTGATTCATTAGGTTATTTCTGACCAAAATTCGACCAGTGCAGATCCTGATCAGACGGCATGGATGTGCAGGCTGATCTGGATGTACACTGGTCGCACATGCGAAAAAAGGCGTATAATTATATTCAGGAACGGGTAAAACTATTTTATGGAATATAATTTTAACCTTTTACTCTATCTCATAAGGATCTACAAAGTTTGCTTTTAGAGTCATACAGTTATTTCTGAACAAGAAGCGGGCAGTGTAGATCCTGATCAGCTTGCCCATCTGCGCAAGCTGATCAGGATCTGCACTGTTTGCTTATAGAATCATTACTAATGACATTAGGTTAATTCTGACCAAGAACCAACCAGTGTAGATGTGCGGCTTGATCTGGATCTACACTGGTTGCACATGCGATAAAGCCCGTATATATTAAGTAAAGGTTTAATGACAATACATTGTTTGCTGTGATCATATTTTGCCATGAGTTCCTGGCACAAAGAATTAGGTTCCAGAAGTAATGTCTGTCGTGAAAAAGTTGTCCAATAAGCCAGAGAGGCGGTACCTTAACCTTTCCATTTATACGCCTTTATGGCATTGGTGAACAGTTTAGATCCAGATCAGCAAGCAAATCAGGATCTTAAATGTTCGCTTTTAAATTCCTAAGGTTATTTCTGACAAGGTGAACATTGTAGATCCAGATCAGATGGCATAGATGTGATGGTTTATCTAGATCTAAACTGATCACACGTGATAAAAGGGTATGTATGTATACATGTTATACGAAGTAAGGGTTCAAGACAGGTTTGACTGTTTTTTTCATAGAGAATTCTGATTCCTAAAAACCTTTTCTCTGTTCTCACAACCTAGGCTGATTTCTATGTATACCTGATAGCTGATGTCACACGAGTGATACAGATTTCCACCACGCTCTGATCATTGTCACTAGACGCATAATCTGGACTTTTGGCAATCTCACAGATGCTTTCCAGGACAGCAGTCAAATCGTTCTTAATGTCATTGTCTTCCAACGAGAACAGCTCACCGGCTTTGGACAAGTCTTTCCTTGTCAAAACTTGGGCGAACAGTTCATGCATTGCTGAAATTTACAAGCAAGAATATGTCATTTTAATTCCCCGACAAAATTTACACAAAATTTTAGTGATGCGCTGATAATTAGAAGACATCAATTTATTATGTGTAAAAGCTACTCAGTGTCGATAATCAATGTCATTCTCTCATAAAAGATTTATATTGATGTTCTGGGCTTTTTTTCATTGCTTGGGAAAGGGGGCCCATGGCCCTTCAATTTAGGGAAAAACAGGCAAGAGTTCTTCTCTAAAGGAGAATGGAAAAACCTGATATTTAGTTACTTTTTGGGAAAAACTGCGTGATTTTATAGAAATTTTCTGAGAGGAAAGCACTGATGTTTACCCCAGACAGTAAACAACAATTTAATTAGGCATACCCTAGTCATAAATTACAACTAGTCCTGATGAAAATAAATTGTATGGCCTTTTTTCTTTAAAACAACAAAAAGCTTCAATTTTAGGGGTATTTTGTAAGATACTATTCAGCAGTATTTGCGCAAGTTTATATCACGTAGGGAATCGCCTGGCGAGATGTATATCTAAGCATCTTAACCCTTTCTTCCATAGACACACCTTTATTGTGTGGACAAACAGTGTAGATCCAGATCAGCTGGCACATCCATGCCATCTGTTCAGGATCTAAACTTTTTGCTTTTTGAATTGTTAGGTTATTTCTCACCAAAATGAGACCAGTGCAGATCCTGATCAGACGGCACGGCAGCTGATCTGATTCTACACTGGTCACACATGCGTATTTATGGAGGAAAGGGTTAGCACAATATAGTGAAGATTGAGATCTGCAGTACATCCATACTATCTGATCGGGATCTACTGTACACTTAAATTTAAGATTCACTCGGTTATTTCTGACGAAGAAGCAAACATTGCAGATCCAGATCAGACAGCACATATGGATTAACACTTGTCCCCCAAGTGATAAAATGCGTATCTATGTAGTACATGAACGATTGGTTAAAATATTTGAAGAAGCAAACCATTTTTTCAATTGACAGCTCAATTAGGCAATTGGCAATATTTGTTCCAAAACCAGACTGAAATCGCAATGATCGCAGTAAATTTAAAAGATCGAGTGTCTCTATTACTAGAGAAATATCATGACACTTTAGGCAGTTACCTGGTTAATTGTTTTGAATCGCAATTATTTGAAGAATTTCAATAATGTTGAAAATGATCATTTTGACAATTACAAACGGTGCATCGTAAGAAAAGCACTCCGGTGACAACAAACCGCTTTATCTCGGACAGAAAACATACGACGGTCAGAATGTCCGGATTCAGCGGTGCCCTTCAGTTGACAGATTTAAATGATTTTATAACACCTTCACAGGTAAACCAATACTCGAAAACTAGAAAATCCTTCCTATATCGCACCTTAAGTCAAATTCTCCATAATGAGGTATGTCTTCCTCAATATAACGCAGAAAGGCAGTTCCGAATCACCTTATGCTGTTCCGAATCACTACCTAGTGCTGTTAGTGATGGGGTCAAAAATGAATCATACATTTATATAGAACTAATGCATAAGTAAAATCACACCTGCACTGTGGTCAAATGATTAAACTGACAATGTTGATCTGGAGCTGACCATGTTTAAAAAGAAACATCCAACTGTAATATGCACAAACATTTTAAAAGGTTTTATTAGACATTTAGCTTTAAATTCTCATAAAGAATATCAAATGCTGGTACTTTAACAATGTAAAATTTTCTCATTCAAATTTGTGACAATTATATTTATGTGCAATCAGTGTAGATCCAGACCATCCTGCACATGTGTGAAGTCTGTTTAAGTTCTACACTAGGTTACAGTTTGTCAACCAGTTCCGGTTATGAACCAGTTCCAGTTAACTTTTATATTTCCTGTCTCATGTTAGAAATATTTCAGTACAACGAGTGAAAATACTTGTTTAATCGCATTAAATAGCTTTTCAACTGAACATTTACGAACTTGAACCTTTGATCTATTGTTTACTTTCGATCAAGCGCCGCATCAACAAAGACAATTGCAGACGCTCGTGTCCGAAATTTTAAGAAATTTCGAGATGTTAAGCGTGACATCTATCGCAAGATACAAACTTTATTGGCCCGGCAACGACAAAAGGTGATTTGCAATATTGTGTTATATCAATGCTCTATCATCGCAAGCAAGATCGTATGCATAAATATTTTCATTCTGTTTTTGTTACGGTTTTTAAGAAGCATGCGTTTGAACCAGTTCCGGATCAGTTATTCAGATTTAGTTATTTAGTGTGAACTCCAGTTTTGGAAAAGAGACACTTAAAGCTAGAGGATGCAGCTGGTTTACACATTGGTCATGTCTGAAGGTCTTTTGCACCCTACATCAAAGATATCCTAAACAATGATGGTATAGTAATCACAGACGTTATCAATGTGTCACCAGTACATAGCTACCCTAGATAACTAACTCCACATGAAGAGGTGTTGTACCACCATGTGATTATAAAATTTTTATCCCATGAAATGGTGGCTTGAATTTTAAATCAGATACACATAGTACAATACCTTAAGACTCTGGAATGGAACTTGTGATGTCATGAGTGCTTAATTGCTTTTGTTTATATTGTAATAAATAGAAATAATTTATAGCATAGGACTTGATTGTGCTATTTTATTTATTTCACATTACTTTTTAGAATTATTGTGCACCCTTAGACAGAAAACGTGTAAAAATGAATTAGGTATGTCAAAGCCAGTTTACAGCTATCAAATTAGACAGTCAAAATTCACTCTGAGTCATGTCTACCAAGTTTTAATCGGAATAAATTGAATTAACCAGAACTGGTTTAAATTAGTCTTTAGGTAAATGTTACATATATGTAAAAGTAAATAAATGCGGAGACTAAAATAAATTCAGCCTCTTTTAGGTAAGATATTTTGCTTATAACCAAACAACAAACAAAGTTCTGATTAATGCTTTTAGTAATACATTATTTTACAACGAATATATGAATTAACCGAAACTGGTTGACAAACTGTATTTCTGACCTAGAAGCATAAAGTGTAGATCCAGTTCAGAGTGCATAAATGTGCAGGCTGATCAGGATCTACTCAAAGGAGTAGGTTCACAAAGGCCTAATATTGGCCTAAAAATACGTAAAATTTTAAATTTTGTTACATATCTTAAATTTTAATGCCATTGAATACATAAATGGTTATACTTTTCATATCTTAAAATTTTATGTTGATTACTGCTAAAGGAGTTTGACAAGGGGCCATCAAAATTGCTAAAAATGAGAAAAATGTGCAAAAATTCATATTTTTGTCCATTTTCACAGCAGATTTTAGAGGATTTTGATAAGGGCACAGTTCTCGACCAAAATCAAATTTTGACCATGAATTCAGCACACAGTTATACAAAGAAAATTCTTTAAATTAGTTTGGTCGAAGCCTGTGCCCAATATGAAAATCACCAAAATATGACGAAAATTTTACAAAAAAATGCATTTTGGCAATCATTTTCAAATTTCAGACACATTTGACATACTTAATGTTTTATTTTGGTTTATGGATTCGTCTTTACTTTTTATCTTTTCAAGAAAACAACCATAATTATAGATTATAAAAAGCACACTTTCAGTGATGTCAATGCAATTTGAAAATTTGAGATAATTTTAGGCCAATTTTGAGCCTTCGTGAATCTACCCCTTTGAATATGGAATATGGTGTAAAGAGTTAAGATAAACACTTGGCGAAAAAGCCGACACTTTTTTGAGTTATGCCTCTTTCAGAAGACTTGACATTAAAAAGTTTTGTCATGTTCCTAGGTTATGAACCTGGCTTATAGTTTTGGAAACATTTGTGTATTTTTTATGAAGCGTGGTGTTTAACTCTGTACTCTATGGAATATGGCATTTTATCACATGGGCAACCAGTGTAGATCCAGATCTGCTTAAAGATTCATTAGCTTATTTCTGGCCAAGAGGAAGTGACCAGTGTAGATCCAGATCTGATTAAACAGCCAACTGTGCCAACTTGAGCCAACTGATCTGGATCTACACTCTGTTTGCACATGGGATAAAACTGGTATTCTCTGGAGTAAAGGGTAATAATAAATAAAACAAGTCGTAAATTATATGTGAACTTTTCTAACTTCGAAATTTGATTAATAATTTTCCAAGTACTGTATGTTGTGTATTTTTAACATCTTTACTCTATATATGCAGGATTTATCGCATATGCAAACATTGTAGCTCCAGATCAGCTATCATTTCTTTGCTGTCTGTTCAGGATCTAGACTGTTTGCTTTTTCAGGTCAGAAATCGCATAGAAAAATAAAAAAAGGATTGATATTCTAGCTGATCTGGATCTACACTGTTTACCCATAGATAACAACCATATCACATAGAGTAAAGGGTTAACTAACTTAAAGATAAAAACATACCAGTATCCCTTTTGGAAAATGAAAAATACCCCAGGGGCATGTATTTTTGATTTATGTTACATGATTAGTTAGAGTGTTAAGTGTACATTGCAGATAATTTGAATGTTATTGCTAATGACCGATACAAATTTTGATCTTTTCCATTAACCCTTTACTCCATTGATTTAGCTTTCATAGTGTGAACAGTTTAGATCCAGATCAGCTGGCACATCTGTGCCATCTTGCCAGGATCTAAACCATTCTCTATAAGATTCATTAGGTTATTTTTGGCTAAGAAGTTAACAATTTAGATCCAGATCTGATGACATGGATGTTCCAGCTAATCTGGATCTGCACTGTTGGCACATTTGATAGAACCTGTTTCTATGAGATACATAAATAATAATAATAAATTATATAAAAAAACAAGTGTTTTATTTTGTGGACTTGTATAACTTTGGAATTTTGCACTTAAATAACTTTGGAAAATTCACATTTTGAATTTATTTTTAAATCTGAAAAATAACAACAACAAAATGACAACAACACAAAAATACTGGAAAAATTCGCAAGAAATTGTAGTGTTGACCCTGACAGATGTACACATATTGACCATTAACTGGACATGGAGGAAATGCCTAGGGGCTTTGATTGACAGGATCCTTCTCTCTAGTGTATTACATTTAACAGTATAATTGATAATAAAAATATTATTTACTGAAAAATATTATTAGTTGAAAATAAGATGTTTAGTTTTTAAATTTTACAGTAAAATTGAGTTAAAGTGTTTAAAAAGACTCTGAAAAGTATTCACTATCCATCATACATGGATAAAAGAAAAATGGAAAATTGATATGAAAAAAATCATTAACTGAAAAATATTAATATTAATTATTAGTTGAGAATTAGATGTTTATTTTAAGTTGTGATCGGAAAAAACTTGGATTTTTTTAGTTATTAAGATAAATGTTGCTTGGATTATCTGAGTTATATTGTTAAATATGTTAAACGCTAATGGTTGAAATTGCTTTAAAAATTGATAAAATCAACTAAACGATAACTGAAATCTGTTGCAGTGACTGAGAGATTTCTTTCAGTAGTTAGAAAATAATGCCTTCATTTTAAAAGAAACAAAAATTGTCTACTTGACAGTAAGTTATTGTACATCATGGGTTGGACATGGTTTCTTATGCCACTTTCTGTTATGATCACAGTGTCTAATGGATTAGACAGTAAACTGAATTTAAAATATATTTCTAACTTCGGCGATTTCAAATTCGGTCAGGTTGGTGGACTTGCTGTTAATGCTGCCGGTGAGCTTCATGTTTTTCACCGCGGTGAAAATATCTGGACTAGCATGTCATTTGACATCAACAATATCTACACGTTGAAATATTTCCCGATTGAGGTTGACGCAATTGTGATTTTGAACAAGAATGGTACCGTTAAAAGATCGTTCGGTAAAGACACGTATTACCTGCCACATGGTTTGACGCTAGATTCGGAAGATAATATGTGGATAACAGATGTGGCGTTACATCAGGTGTTTCGAATACCAAGGGGTGAATCTGAACCGGATTTGACTTTAGGTTACAGGTTTGAGCCAGGATCTGATCTGGAGCATTTCTGCAAACCTACAGATGTGGCTGTGTTAATGAATGGAGAATTCTTTGTCTCAGACGGTTATTGCAACAGTAGAATAATAAAATTTGATCAAAATGGCTATTTTGTGAAACAGTGGGGAGAGGAAAGTACGTACAAAAATTCAGATGGTTTTCCCCCACCTGGTAGTTTCAATTTTCCGCATGGCTTAGCTTTGGCAGAAGATAAGGGTATAATTTGCGTAGCTGATCGAGAAAATGCAAGAATTCAGTGCTTTGATCTTGACGGGAAGTTTAAAATTCAGATGCATCCAAAGGAGTTTGGCCATGCGCTTTATGCAATAGAATACAGTCCCAGTCACAATGGGGTACTGTTTGCAGTGAACGGCCCAGGTTACAGTTCGGATGACCTTGACACTAAAGGTTTTACGCTAGATATAAACACGGGGGAGCTTCTGTCCACATGGAACGTTCCAACAACTGGACTAACACACCCCCATGACGTTGCCGTTGACAACGACCTTCACCTTGTGTATGTTGGAGAGTTAAATCCACAACAGGTTGTGATGTTTAAAATGCCGGAATCGTTATATATGCTAAAATCGTCAGAAGAAAAATGGATTTTGATTGGATCGCTAATATCCTTCCCAGTGGTGGTGTTGATTTTAGTGCTGGTTCTCTTATGGTTGCATCATACAGGAAAATTTGTTCGAAAAAAGAAAACGGTGCCATCGCCTGTTGCAAAGGATTATGGGGAATCTGACAATCCTGTATGTAGCTATCTAGATCCCGATCAGTATTCTCTGTCGTACAAACAGACGAAGGCAAGTAGTGTGTACATTTCAAGGTTACTGCTGCACAAGTTTTGCATGCTAGACTGTCATATCTCCCTATTTACTTTAATTTTGTTACACCAGTTTTGCGTTCATCCCACATAGTAGTATGTAAAGTTGTAAATAATGTGCTTAAAAAGTTAACAGTTAACCCTTTTCTTCATATGGCTGTTTGCCTTTAATGCATGGGGAATCAGTGTAGATCCAGATCAGCAGTGTGGATGTGCTGGCTGATCTAGATCTAAACTTGTTGCACATGCGTTAAAAGATGCATATATTGAGTAAAGGGTTAAAGGATTCTGGGCTGAAGGTTATAAAACTGAGATTGGAAACCAGTCTCAAATCTCAAGCATCTGATTGGCTGAAATGGCGACTGGTCGCCATTTCAGCCAATCAGATGCTTGAGATTTGAGACTGGTTTTCATGCTCAGTTTTATAACCCTGGGCACTGGTCTATTCTTGTCATTTACTGTGTTAATTTAGCAGATTACTTCATGGATACACTTTTTTATCACATGTATAACCAGTGTAGATCCAGACTTTCAAATTATATTGCTCATGACATCACAGTCATGATGATGCCAAATTTGTTTAGGTCAAGGTAACATCGATGGTGTTTAGCCACTTTATCACTCTTGGATTTTATGCTGATTAAGAAACCAAGGGTGACACAAGTGTTTATCTTAATGTCCATCTAGTTGCTATTTTAGGAAGTATACAGCTTCATATTTAACTCTTTCCTCCATATATACGCCTTTTTAAGCTTGTGCGACCAGTGAAGATCCAGATCAGCCGGCACATTCGTGCTGTCTGATCACCATCTGCACTGGTTGCATTTAGGTCATAAATAACCTAACAAATCAAAAAGCGAACAGTTTAGATCCTGATCAGAAAGCATGGATCTGCCAGCTGATCTGGATCTAAACTATTCGCCCATGCAATAAAGGTGTATCGATGGAGGAAAGGGTTAATTTTCTACTTAACATCATAATTATTTTATATTTTCAGGAATGTATAAAGCCAGTGAAGATTAACAGAACTCCGGGCAAAGTTGGTAAAATACGCATCGAAGATGATGGAAGTTATTACGACATATCGGAGGTAGTGGTTAATTAAAGATTGTATCAATATTTGATGATTTTCATTTGGGTATGGAAAACAGTTGGGTGGTTTAAAGTGTGGTGTGTGAAGCCTGAAATGCTTTTCGTGTACTTTAAACAATCCAAAAAATAAAATATCAATCTTTATATTTACAAACTTAAATACTCTCATTAAACACAGAAATTATGAGAAGGATTCGTGATATTATGTCTTTTACGAATGGCTGTTGGAACAGCAACATATATGACAAAGTGAATGATGGCATGCTTTTTCGCAGCAATTTGTGGCAAAACGGGGTGCTCAGCGGCATTGTGCATCATCCAATAAATTGTGAATTGTTCTACTGAAGCCACTCTCTTTGGTGCTGTTATTCTATAAGGAATGCTTTTACTATGAAGTAAGGGAGTGTTGTTATACTGTAAGGTAAGGGGTGCTGTTATACTGTCAGGTAAGGGGTGCTGTTATACTGTTAGATAATGGGTGCTGTTTTACTCTGAGGTAAGGGATGTTGTTATACTCAGAGGCAAGGGATGCTGTTATACTGTGAGATAAGGGAGTGCTATTTTACTCTGAGGTATAAGGGATGCTGTTATACTGTGAGATAAGGGAGTGCTATTTTACTCTGAGGTAAGGGGTGCTGTTATACTGTGGGATAAGGGAGTGCTAGTTTACTCTGAGGTAAGGGAAGCTGTTATACTGTGAGATAAGGGAGTGCTATTTTACTCTGAGGTAAGGAAAGCTGTTATACTGTGAGATAAGGGAGTGCTATTTTACTCTGAGGTAAGGGACACTGTTATACTGTGAGATAAGGGAGTGCTATTTTACTCTGAGGTAAGGGACGCTGTTATACTGTGGGATAAGGGAGTGCTATTTTACTCTGAGGTAAGGGACGCTGTTATACTGTGGGATAAGGGAGTGCTATTTTACTCTGAGGTAAGGGATGCTGTTATACTGTGGGATAAGGGAGTGCTATTTTACTCTGAGGTAAGGGAAGCTGTTATACTGTGAGATAAGGGAGTGCTATTTTACTCTGAGGTAAGGAAAGCTGTTATACTGTGAGATAAGGGAGTGCTATTTTACTCTGAGGAACGGGACGCTGTTATACTGTGAGATAAGGGAGTGCTATTTTACTCTGAGGTAAGGGACGCTGTTATACTGTGGGATAACGGAGTGCTATTTTACTCTGAGGTAAGGGACGCTGTTATACTGTGGGATAAGGGAGTGCTATTTTACTCTGAGGTAAGGGGTGCTGTTATACTGTGAGATAAGGGAGTGCTATTTTACTCTGAGGTAAGGGGTGCTGTTATACTGTGAGATAAGGGAGTGCTTTTTTACTCTGAGGTAAGGGAAGCTGTTATACTGTGAGATAAGAGTGCTATTTTACTCTGAGGTAAGGGGTGCTGTTATACTGTGAGATAAGGGAGTGCTATTTTACTCTGAGGTAAGGGGTGCTGTTATACTGTGAGATAAGGGAGTGCTATTTTACTCTGAGGTAAGGGAAGCTGTTATACTGTGAGATAAGGCAGTGCTATTTTACTCTGAGGTAAGGGGTGCTGTTATACTGTGAGATAAGGGAGTGCTATTTTACTCTGAGGTAAGGGATGCTGTTATACTGTGAGATAAGGGTTTGCTATTTTACTCTGAGGTAAGGGGTGCTGTTATACTGTGAGATAAGGGAGTGCTATTTTACTCTGAGGTAAGGGGTGCTGTTATACTGTGAGATAAAGGAGTGCTATTTTACTCTGAGGTAAGGGAAGCTGCTATACTGTGAGATAAGAGTGCTATTTTACTCTGAGGTAAGGGAAGCTGTTATACTGTGAGATAAGGGAGTGCTATTTTACTCTGAGGTAAGGGAAGCTGTTATACTGTGAGATAAGAGTGCTATTTTACTCTGAGGTAAGGGAAGCTGTTATACTGTGAGATAAGTGAGTGCTATTTTACTCTGAGGTTAGGGAAGCTGTTTTACTGTGAGATAAGGGAGTGCTATTTTACTCTGAGGTAAGGGAAGCTGTTATACTGTGAGATAAGGGAGTGCTATTTTACTCTGAGGTAAGGGGTGCTGTTATACTGTGAGATAAGGGAGTGCTATTTTACTCTGAGGTAAGGGAAGCTGTTATACTGTGAGATAAGGGAGTGCTATTTTACTCTGAGGTAAGGGAAGCTGTTATACTGTGAGATAAGGGAGTGCTATTTTACTCTGAGGTAAGGGGTGCTGTTATACTGTGAGATAAGGGAGTGCTATTTTACTCTGAGGTAAGGGAAGCTGTTATACTGTGAGATAAGAGTGCTATTTTACTCTGAAGTAAGGGGTCCTGTTATACTGTGAGATAAGGGAGTGCTATTTTACTCTGAGGTAAGGGGTGCTGTTATACTGTGAGATAAGGGAGTGCTATTTTACTCTGAGGTAAGGGGTGCTGTTATACTGTGAGATAAGGGAGTGCTATTTTACTCTGGGGTAAGGGAAGCTGTTATACTGTGAGATAAGGGAGTGCTATTTTACTCTGAGGTAAGGGGTGCTGTTATACTGTGAGATAAGGGAGTGCTATTTTACTCTGAGGTAAGGGGTGCTGTTATACTGTGAGATAAGGGAGTGCTATTTTACTCTGAGGTAAGGGAAGCTGTTATACTGTGAGATAAGAGTGCTATTTTACTCACATCGGTGCCGTCTGATCAGGAACTGCACTGGTCGCATTTTGGTCAGAAATAACCTAATGAATCAAAATGCGAACAGTTTAGATCCTGATCAGACGGCACGGATGTGTTGGCTGATCTGGATCTAAACTGTTCTCCCTAGCAATAAAGGTGTGTCTGTACAGGAAAGGGTTAAATAGATGTCACTTGTCACCTTGTTTTAGTCACAGTTCATTTACATTGTAGAGTGGGCAAGAGACAAAATTACAAAAGGCACAGATAACACTGGGAACTGTTTTGCATAAAGTGGACGCACACAGTGTGTTTTAATTGTTTGTTTTAGTCACTGTTTGTTTTATGTTGTAGACTGGGCAAGAGACGAAACTTCAAAAGGCACAGATAACTCTGAATGACTGTTTGGCGTGTAGCGGATGTATCACTTCAGCTGAAAGTGTTCTTATCACACAACAGAGTCAAGATGAATTGTACCGAGTCCTTCATGAAAACAAACAAGCTGAACAGGTACAGTTAATACTCAGGTTTTAAGATGGTGTTTTTCACACAAAAAAAACAACATATTTTTGCCGCGAAGTAGGGGGGCCGTCTTATAATCGGATTGCCTTATAAGCGGGTATATACGGTATTGTTTACATTTTGTAAAATACATGCATTGTTTTTGTCTGTCCCTTTAGTAAATGAGGCATAGACTGATGAAATTGTGAAAATAGCATCAAAACACCAAATAATGTGAATATCTTGTTTTTGTGATGCCCTTTCAGAGAAAAGGTGAACTGCTTTGTCTGCCCTTAGGTCTGTCATGAAAACAATGTTGCAATTTTTAAAAGTTGCATATTCACAGTTCAGGGTAGAATACTTAACCCTTTCCTGTACAGATACACCTTTATTGCTAGGGCGAACAGTTTAGATCCAGATCAGCTGGCACATCTGTGCCATCTGATCAGGATCTTAACTGTTCGCTTTTTGATTCATTAGGTTATTTCTGACCAAAATGCGACCAGTGCAGATCCAGATCAGACGGCACGGATGTGCCGGCTGATCTGGATCTACACTGGTCGCACATGCGTAAAAATGCGTATATATCCAGGGAAGGGTTAAATGTCTTAGTTGTGGTTTAATGTGTCACCCTTTACATGAAAATTTTATGTTGGATATAGCTTTCCCATTTCTCAATAATTCTTCATCAAACTTTCAAATTAAATTGTTCATGACAACACACTCTTGATGATGCCAAGCTCTTTAGGTCAAGATGTAGTTATGCCACTTTTTATACGTGCATTTTTGACTTACTACCAGAGGGCAGCTCAAGTGTTCAAATAACACCCATCTAGTATTAATTGTACCACATTTTAATAGCTTTAAATGACTGAACTGTAGTCAATTTCGTGTTTGTTTTTCCATTGAGTATATATTATTAAGTTACATTGAAGGATGGACAGGCGGACAAACAGAAGGTGATTGTAGTATCAGTCAGTCCACAAGTGCGAGCATCGCTAGCGGCGAAATATGGGCTCAGTATGGAAGATACTGCTCAGAAAATGACAGGCTTCTTTAAACGTTTGGGTAAGTACAGTGTTTTCATTAAAGGGGTCATGAAAAGTCCTGGTTAAATTCCAAAGGAAATATAGTGGGTTTTTTTTTGCCCTACTTAAAAAAGGAAGAAAACCTGGTTCCATGGTGAACTATTTTAACCCTTTACTCCATATTGTCACGCAACCAGTGTAGACCTAGATCAGCTAGTATATGGAGGAAGAGGTTAACAGTTCACTGTTGTAACATCAGCTGCACTTCCCTAAGAGTTTCACAAGCTGCTAAATCTCAAGATCCATTGTGATATTTTTTTTTTAGGATTATGTGAATTTATATCCAAAATACCCCTAATTTAAGGAAAAGTGGCCTTTCAGCTAAAATCCTAGCGGTCAAAATGAGGCTGTTTTGGAAATTTCAGGTTTTGAAGGGTCATCTTCATAATTCCTGCTTCCCTTTCAATATTTTAGATAATCATGCCCTTTTTAAATAAATCCATGCTCCTAACCCTTTCCTCTTATATACACATTTTTACGCATGTGCGACCAGTGTAGATCCAGATAAGGATCTTCAATGGTCGCATTTTGGTCAGAAATAACAAATTAAAAAGCTAACGATTTAGATCATGATCAGACAGCATGGATGTGCCGGCTGATCTGGACTAAAGTGTTCGCCCATGCAGTAAAGGTGTGTCTATGGAGGAAAGGGTTAATAAACCCATGCTAATATAAGTGGTTTGCAGCATGGTAAGATGTGCAGGATAATCCATCATTACAGGAGTTGGCTCTAATAAAAACAAACAGTTCCAAGTCTATGACAGTGTTAAACAGAGAGCTTTTGTGTCACTCTTTCGAAGAAATGGCGATACATAGGGATCGCTTTGTCCGTCTGTCCGTCCATCGGGCTGTCCGTCACGAAAACTTAACGTTGGCTATAACTTTGCCATTTCTTAATATTTCTTGATGAAACTTTCAAATTATATTTCTTATGATGATGCCTAATTCTTTAGGTCAAGGTCAAATTTGATGGAGTTTTACCCCCTTTTTTACATGAAAACTTAACGTTGGCTATAACTTTGCCATTTCTCAACATTTCTTCATTAAACTTTCAAATTATATTGCTTATGACAGCACGCTGAAGATGATGCCAAATTTTTTAGGTCAAGGTCAAATTGTTGGAGTTATGCCCCTTTTTTTACTTGGATTTTTAAATGAAAACATAATGTTCAAGCTATAACTGGGCCATTTCTCAATATTTCTTCATGTAACTTTTAAATATTATTGCTGAAGACAACACAGTTGTGTTGATGACAACTTGTTTGTGCCAAGATGGACTTTTGCCCTTTTTTTGCAATTGCATTTTTTTTCCGACAATCTACCAGAGGGCAACACTAGTGTTCAACTGAACACCCATCTAGTTTGCCTACTTATGATGTTTTGTAACTTCTTACCTTCAGTATTCCTGTCTTCATCTAGAAATTTAACACCCCTGCTTGCATTCATAAGGCAATGTCCAAAATTCAATTTGGCTTATAATTTTGTGTGATTGTTTTTCAGGTGTACACTATGTGTTTGACACCACTTTTGCTCGAGGATTTAGTCTGATTGAGAGTTGTCGAGAATTTGTGAGCAGGTTTAAGGAATCAGAAGTGTGTAAAGGGGCTTTTCCTATGTTGGCCTCAGCTTGCCCTGGTGAGTAGAAGTGGTTTGTTTTTAATGAGGTTTTCTTTTGAAAACATTGGTTATTTGATTGTTGTATGTTCTTGGGTGGGCGGGCATCAACATTTCAACAAGTTTCACATTTTCTCAGTAACCATTCAAGATAGAGATTTGGAACATTGTTGTCTGACATGACTATAACAATTACCAGGACAAGTTTCATAACTCTTGACTGTATTGTGTCATAGTTATGCTTCTTTTTCACTTAAAATATAAGAAAACGTCCTGGTTTCTTCGCATTACTAGTTCTTGATTTGTGTGAAATAATTTTAACCCTTTTTTCCATTGATACCCATTTTGTTACATGGGTGACCAGTGTAGATTAAGATCAGATCTATAATGGCGACATCTTTATCTGCAATAACCAAATTAATCTAACCATCGGCGAACAGTGTAGATCCATATCAGATGGCACATATGTTCCAGCTGCTCTAATCTACACTGTTCGCCCATGGGATAACAGCCATATCCCATAGGGTAAAACAGCGTATACATATATCTTGTGAATTTATACGAACAGGCTGGATATGTTATGCGGAGAAGACACATGGTTCATATATCCTACCGTACATTAGTACGACCAAGTCGCCACAGCAGATCATGGGATCTATTGTTAAGGTAAAACTGTTTATTATACACCCATGGTTCGTATATCCTACCATACATCAGTACCACCAAGTCGCCACAGCAGATCATGGGATCTATTGTTAAGGTAAAACTGTTGATTATTCACCCATGGTTCGTATATCCTACCGTATATCAGTACCACCAAGTCGCCACAGCAGATCATGGGGTCTATTGTTAAGGTAAAACAGTTTATTTTACACTGGACCCTACAATATTAATTGCATATTTTAAAATGATTAATACATGAATTTGTGTTTGCGCTAATAGAATCAAACGTATATACAGCGCATTTACAGAGTATAGGTTATCTTCAAAACTGGATTTTATTGAACATGATGATACAGATATTACTGAGCGCATTACCCCACCCACCACTGACGAAACTTAGAATTTGTAAACTTCGTGTATTATGATACACAGGTTAATTGAATCAAGGATCCTGACAAATAGACTATTCAAAAACCGTATTGTACTGTATTTTTGTTTGCTCTAATAGCTTCCTGTGGGAAAGTGAAGATATGAGGTTACATGTTTGCCTTGACAGTAAATGGGTTGTTGTTGTTTTGAATTGTTTTTTTTTTTTTTTTCAGAAATTGTCATTGATATTTAATTTCTGATTTTCAGGATTATTTTGTTAAAGTAATGTCCAAATCCCCAGACCAGATATATCATGTAAGTGTAATGCCTTGCTTTGACAAGAAACTGGAAGCCTCTAGGTCAGACTTCTACAGTGATTTGTACAAGACACGAGATGTTGACTGTGTCATTACTGCAGGTATGTTATTTACATAAGATTTTATTTCACTTAGGATTAATTGTTAGTATTTTTATGCACCAACATAGTGTGAGGCATAGAGTTGCACTCGTCTGTATGTCCATCAGTGCGTACATACGTCCGTCTGAACGTTCCCCAAATCTTGTGGCATCAACTCCTCCTTAACTATCAGGTGGATTTATTTCAAACTTGCACAGATGATCAAGCAGGATGTGTAGATCATCGTAAATAAAGGATTTTTTCCTGTGACCATTGTTACCAGAGTTAAGGCCATTTGTTATCTTACAAATGTTGTTGCAGCGGTAAGGGGCATCAGTGTCCTGAGGACACAGTCTTTTTCTCTCTCAGTCAAGTGTGCAGATATAACTCTTAGGCTTAAACTGGTCATATAAGGCTCTTCTGAGTATGTATCAAATACTGCATTTTATCTGAATTGCACTGTTTGCTTTATGATTCATTAGGTTATTTCTGACCAAAATGCAACCAGTGCAGATCCTGATCAGATGGCACCGATGTGCTGGCTGATCTGGATCTACACTGGTGGCAAATGCAAACAAATGCATACATATACGCCTTTCCAATAAACAGTTTCGTAGTCCTGTACGAGTTACTTCCCGTGACCAGATATCAACCCAAAACGAGGCTTCACAGGAAAGCTGAACTATCGGACTGTGGCTTAAGCACATAAGGCCTAACATAATCCATTAAATTTCAGGTGTGTAATCGTTGCCGCCGGTCGAAAATAAGTTACTGGTCTGTTATTCTAGTCAGACATTTTTATTTTCACTATTTGTTAGATATTTGCATTTTTAATATTGTAAGAACATGTACCATTCTTGTTGATAGTGGGCAGTATGAAACGCGATTCGGATAAACGTTAGTATTAATGTTACGAATTTCTGTACAGCATTTTCATCTTTATGTATTTTATACTTAAAATTATATTTAACTGGTATGAAATTCGCAAATTGCTAAGACTGATAATGTACTATACTCCGGAAATCGTGACATGTCAACATTCGGTTACAGTATCGGTACGTTATACTTGTACTCATCTATTACTTGAATTCATCGTACCATTAATGTTCAACGAAAAATAATTTTGAATTTTTGAAAACGTCACGTATACTTCACAAGCAAAAATACGGTACAATTGATTTTGTCTTGAAATTAAGAAGGATCAATAAGGTTATCTGATTGTTCGTATCATTCATAGAATAAAATTCAAGGATTCTGATGCTGGCTTCTAATAAAGATGGAGATGCCGGCTTCAAATAATGATGGGAACATTTATATTAACATTAAGACTGCTAAGGTTTGAAATTCTGTCATTTTGGCCTAAATGCTCAATCGCTTGATTGAATATTTATAAAATGTTCTGCTGAGTTTCTAATTGATGTCTTATGGTTCTACTTGTCGTATTAAGGATTAATAATTCATATAACTGCTATATCAATTTTTTTGCTACCCGATTCAGTAATTAAGGATTTCAATATACTTATTAATTGGGAGGTGAAGGTACATAAAAAAGTAAACCGATCTCTATTGGTCAGTGATATCTTCTTCTTAGTAATTGACAGGGGACCCCTTGTGCGCGACAATTTGGCATTTTTATGACATGCCGCTTTCAAAATCAATCGCAGCCGGCATGTCAGTAGTTGATAAGACACGCTAAGCCGGAAACGACACTCAATTTATCCGTGGATAGAACACAGGCTGTTAGTTTAACTTTAAGTCGTTTAAAGTAAACCTTGGCGCGAGGAATAATGACTTTACACTTTTAGTTAAATTAGATTTGTTGTTTTATAAACTTTTCTTGATAAAAAAATTTCATTACGCTGATGTATTATTACTAATTCAACGATAAACGAGAAAATATATTTTAAAAAAGAAATTTCATGATGAAAAACGAAAGTTGTAGGTACATGTTCCCTATTACATTAATACAGCGAGCAATAATTTTTCCTGTATAGTAGTCACGTGACTGAATAGGGGAGGTAACCGAAAAATTCACCGAATTATTCGAAAGGCATATAGAGGAAAGGGTTAAGACCACCACCTCTGGGACTAGACAGAAATGGTCTTAATTCAGGGCAAGAAAATAGTGCAAAATTGTTAACGAGGACATCAATCTTAATTGCAGCGTGGTGTTTATAAGGGATTTTACTTTATTAAATTTTGCAATCAGGAAGATGGATAGTAAACAAAGAAGGAAAAACATCACTCTAATAGTGAGAACTCTATACTGCCCCAAAACATTTACCTTATTCCAGAGATTCTCATTTAAACTCTCACTTGCTTACGGACATTTTTGTGTCGCCCTTTCGAAGAAACGGCGATACATAGGGATTGCTTTGTCTGTCTGTCATGAAAACTTAACTTTGCCATTTCTTAATATTTCTTCATGAAACTTTCAAATTATATTGCTTATGACAACACGCTCATGATGATGCCGAATTCTTTAGGTCAAAGTCACATTTGATGGAGTTATGCCTCTTTTGTACTTGGATTTTGACACGAAAACTTAATGTTGGCTATATCTTTGCCATTTCTTAACATTCTTCATGAAACTTAAAAATTATTTTGCTTATGACAACACACTCATGATGATGCTAAATTCTTAAGGTCATGGTCACATTTGATGGAGTAATGCCTCTTTTTGTACTTGAATTTTCACACGAAAACATAACATTGGCTATAACTTTGCCATTTCTTATATTTCTTCATGAAGCTTTCAAATTATATTGCTTATGACAATATGCTCATGATGATGCCAAATTCTTAAGGTCAAGGTCACATTTGATTGAGTTATGCCCCTTTTTGTACTTGGATTTTGACACAAAAACTTAACATTAGCTATAACTTTGATATTTCTCAATATTTCTTCATGAAACTTTCAAATTATATTGCTTATGACAACATGCTCATGATGATGCCAAATTCTTTATGTCAAGTGTTCACATTTGATGTAGTTATGCCCCTTTTTGTACTTGGATTTTGACACGAAAACTTAGTGTTGGCTATAACTGCCATTTCTCAATATCTCTTCATGAAACTTTCAAATTATATTGATTATGACAACACTCATGATGAAGCTGAATTCTTTAGGTTCAGGTCACATTTCATGGAGTTATGCCCCTTTTTGTACTGGCATTTTTCTTCCGACATTGTACTGGAGGGTGAGTGTTCAACTGAACACGCGAGTGTTCAACTGAACCCCCATCTAGTATCATATTTATATACCATCATCGTGCAAATTGAAGGCGCACTTATGTACCTGTAATCATTTTCAGGAGAAGTTGATTTGATGTTACAGAAGGAAGGGGTCTCTCTCGCAGATGTTGAAAGTCATCCGCTAGATGATTTGTATGTATATACTTCTGAGTGTTGGTAATCTAGACCCACAAATACATCAGTTAAAACTGTAAGCGAGCCTATATTCACGGGCCATCTGAAATGTAAAATAGTCTTGATAATAACACAGTACAAATGTTGTTTTTTAACATTAGACTACAATCTGAAAATTGCATTGAACATTGTAAAGCAGATTTTCTTTGGGCATTTGTATTAAGCTTAAAGAAGAAAAAAAAAATTTAAAAATCAGATTTTTACTTAATCTTTTGAGTAACTTCATTAATCTTATTTTGTTTACAGATTTGGAAGCTCAGAAATTGTAAGTCATATAGGAGGGGGTTCCGGGGGCTACCTGGAACATATAGCAAGATACGCCGCTGAACAGATCCTAGGTGTAACAGTAGATAATCTACAGTATAACACACTCAGGTAGGAGTCTGTAAGTGTGAGGAATTAATCCTTTCCTCAATAGATACACCGTAATTGCGAGAGAAAACAGTTTAGATCCAGATCAGCTGGCATATCTGTGCCTCTGATCAGGATCTAAACTGTTCGCTTTTTGATTCATTAGGTTATTTCTGACCAAAATGCGACCAGTGCAGATCCTGATCAGACGGCACGGTCACACGTGGTTGCACATGCGTAAACATGCATATACAGTAAAACCCCTCATTACGGACACTCAATATTAAGGGCACCCCTGTATTACAGGCGATTTTTTAAAGAACAGACATTGTCTCTTCTTTTTTATTAAAACCCACAATTAAGGACAACCTGCTATTAAAGGACACTTTCCTCCAGTCCCTTTGGTGTCCATAATAGAGGGGTTTCACTGTATATGGAAGTAAGGTTTGAAGACATCACAGTAGGATTGTTTGTGCTTTGTGGCTGCTGTACAAAGTCTCATTTAATCATTGCTGTTATCAGTTATGTCCTATGAAAGTCGTTGAGCATGATTCTTATGTTTGTTTACAGTATATCTAAAATTACTTTTGTTTTAATATTTCAGTCATTTTTAAGATTGATGGTTTCAATATCCTAGCCAGTATAGATTTGGATATTGTTCAGTCACCCTAGGGTATTCTTCCTGGTTTTTAATATTTTGAAATTGAAGTAAAACAATTTAACCATAAAATGACAGCTTGTTTTTACAAAATCATCTACAAAATGTGTGCATTGTTTATTTCCAGAAATCAAGATTTCCAAGAGGTCACCATAGAAACAGAAGGAAAACCTCCAATCAAAATGGCTCTTGCATATGGATTTAGAAACATTCAAAATGTTGTGCAGAAAATCAAGAGAGGCAAATGCCCGTATCATTTTGTTGAAATTATGGCCTGTCCATCTGGTTGTGTCAATGGTGGTGGGCAGATAAGAGCAGAAGGGGAGGTCACTCAAAAGGACAGACTGGCTTCAGTGACTGAGCTGTATAATTCAGTGAAAACTGTGAATCCCTGGACACAAAAACAGATACACAGTCTGTATGAAGAATGGCTGGGTGGGGTAGGGAGTGACAAGTGTAAAACTATGTTACATACACAGTACCATGAGGTGGAGAAAATGACTAATGCGTTAGCTATAAAGTGGTAGCAGCTCTCTAGTGGTGTCTTGGTGGTATCATTATATTTGCGCAGTTGTAAATATCGAGTATTTCTTGCTAGGGTAAAAGCGTGAATTTAAAACCCATCAAAATTGCAACATGTATTAACCATTTCCTCCTTATACAAGCCTTTATGGCATGGGCAAACAGTGTAGATCCAGATCAGCCAGCACATCCATGCAGTCTGGTCAGGATCTGCACTGTTTGCTTTTAGATTCATTAGATTATTTCTTACCAAGATGCGACCAGTGGAGATCCTGATCAGATGGCACAGTTGTGTCAACTGATCTGGATCTACCCTAGTCACACATGCGTAAAAAGGCATATACTTTATATGGAGTTACGGGAAAATATATCGATAGAAAAATGCTATTGTGTGAATTCATGTTTCAGGGAATACATGTAATATCACTTGCAGCTTTTGCACAAATAAATTGCCAGCGAAATAAAATGATACCACATTAAAGGAATTGTGTTCTGAGCTATTGTGATTTAAATATTTATTCCACGCAGGATAAGTGTTTCTGCGTGTTTCAATGGTAAAGAATAGAATTATTTTGCATGAGCGTGAGGTGATGATAGAATAATCTCTTACCCAGGGTGAACTGTTTTTACAAGGAGTCTGTGCCTAGTTACAAGCAAAACAGTTCACCCAAGGTAACTGATTTTTCAATCTCAGAATCTGTACCAAATGTCTCATGCAAGACACATTTTCTTGCATACCTTTTATTGTTTGAACATTTGTGCATATTAAAGTGATTGTGATGGACCCTCAAAAACTTGACTATTTACTTGCCTTCTGTAAAGTTCTATTTGGGGCCTGACATGTTACTTGTCAAGTCCCGTCATTACACTCACCCTAACTTTATTTTGAAGGCCTTCAGTATGCGGTGAGGAGTCGTGAAAATAGAAAAAGAAGTACTTGTTGTATACTTTACCTTGTTTAACCCTTTCCTCCATAGATACACCTTTATTGCTTGGGCAAACAGTGTAGATCCAGATGAATCGGCATATCCGTGCCGTCTGATCAGGATCTGCACTGTTCGCTCTTTGATTTATTAGGTTATTTCTGACCAAAAAGCGACCAATGCAGATCCTGATCAGACTGGTTGCACACACGTATATATGGAGGAAAGGGTTTAGTGGTGGTACAGTTCATCTCCTTGGTATACCCTTTGTGAGCGAAAAGCCCGCTCTGTTTCCGCTTGGATCAAATCATTGTAACAGGATTACTTCCCCTGATTGATAAGAATAGTCGGTCTATTAAATAGAAATATGGTATTGGAAACATATACTATACTCGGCAAAAAAGAAATCTGACACTTAATAAGTATGAATAACTATGAGGTTCATAAACCATAATCTATATCTTTGAACATTCACATATAAACTAATGGCAAAACACTTGTTTCAGCACCAAAAATATCAAAATGCACAGATAACTTCAATACACATTCAATTTAAATTTCCAACCACCATTCACAAAGCTTGTCAATCCGATTTAAAAAATAAGGGGAAATCTTTGCTGTAAATTAATGGTTATCGATTTTTATACAGTCACATGGTATCAACTTTAAGGCAAAAAAGGCTGACATTTGTAAAACAAACTGTCTGTCTGGTCGGTCGGTCGGTCGGTCGGTCTGGTCTGTTCTGGTCTGGTCTGGTCCGGTCCCGGTCTGGTCTGGTCTGGTCTGGTCTCTGTCCTGATAGTACTTATATGTAGTATGCTTACTTAAGATAATAATTAGAAAATAGTACAATAAGAGCATGAGAACCTATCAGGTGGGCTCCTGAACGTAGTTGTGTTGAAGTTCGAACAACGAGGCCAATAGGGCATGACCTTTTCCAGCATGCTCTAAGGTAGAAAATTTGCATTTTTGCAGGAGCGTATCGCTGCATATTTTGGCAGTTTGAACAAATTTGCTATTTTTTGCTGTCGCGTAGCACGACAAATTTGGACAGCTAAAACCTCTGTTGGAAAATACTCCGGGACAAGGTGGAGATGACTACACGCCCAAACACATCTATTTTTTTAAGAATTTTTGTAGTTTTAGTGTTGTTTAGACATCTGGGGCCGGTTCTTCACAACGTCTTTGTCTGTGGCCGGTTAAACTAATCTAGGGTTAAAACTTTACATGTAGATCTTACACATAAGAGCATAAAAGTCATTCTTATGAGTTATGTATACTAAATAACAAGTCTTTTTAGACAAGATACGGAATTAACATAGTTTATACAGATCTACTTTCGGATTAAGTGAACTTTACATTGTTGGTATCTGAGAATGTCATGCTGTACCTCTATTTAAATTAGTAAGTTTTTGAGTTTTCGTTAGTGATTTCAATACAGTTTTGTAAAACTTTTAATTTAAAATAGAACAAAACTTATTAACCCTTTACACTATATCACGAGGTTTTATCGCGTGTGGGACCAGTGCAGATCCAGTACGGCTGGCACATCCGTGCCATCAGATCTATATATCCGTGTCATCTGATCTAGATCTACGCTTGTCGCTTTTGGTCAGATATAATCTAATAAACCTAAAACGAAAAGTGTATTTCAGACGATACGGCTGTGCCTGCCGCTTGATCTGAATGCAACTGTTCGCCAGTCGGATAACTGCCATATTCCACGGTTATTGCATCATGGAATAATATTAAGCAGGCGCTCGGTAAATTCACCAATGAGTTAATACGGGAAAAGACAGAAAAAAGTTGCCTATTCACAGTTCAGGGTGGAATACTTGAATGTCTCAGTTGTGATTAGTAATACATGTAATATTAATTGCACCACTATATAAGCCTATAATGGTTGAAATTATTTTTGAGCCAATTCGAGTGCAGTATTTTTCAAATTTTTCGAACCTTAATTCTCATAATGTTGAGTTGTTTTTAACGGTCGATTTGCGCTGGGCCAGACCGTTTAGTTTTCATACAAGCCTCCAAATAAACAATCACCTATACTTAATAGGAGCACAATTCGCATTACTTTTTGATTTAGGATCTGTTCTGAGGGAATTTTACCCCGTTAGTAACGCTATTGCAACTTTATATGTACCGTAATCGCCCCAAAATTGGGACACCTTTTTTCACAAAATTATATAATCTGTCATTTAGAATAAGTTCCGTGATAATGTCGTGTCATGCTTTTAGACATTACTGGCACATGCATACAGTTCAAAGATACCCAAAATATTGACACATGCATACAGATGAAAGATACCCAAAATATTGGGACTCTTTAAAAATATTTTTTAATGATTTATAATTTTTAACTGTTACAAGACTTAATGTGATTAAGGTATTCACTCATACTGTAACAATATTATATCACATTTACTTTTAACGGATTTTAACTGTTTTATTATAAATTTGGAATTTTAAAACTTAATATTTTCCTTCTGATACACGATTAGGCACTTTTTACTGTAAATGTCTTTAAAAAAGATGTGGTGTCGGATATTATATCTAAAAATAATATACTCTGTCAACCTAATTTTCCTTCTTTTTTTTAAACTTTCTATAAACGTTCCGTAAATTTTCATTTTAAAAATTGACACAACCTAAATATAGAATCACTTGTTTATAACCGTACCATAAATCTTCATTTTAAGAATTGACACACTTTAAATTATATAGAAACACTTAAAGTGTCAACGTCGTAAAATTTATTTCTATGGATACTTGAATATGCTTAAAACAATTGTGAGACATAACCAAAAAAGGATATTGCGTCACGTTGCAGTCATAACCGTCGCACAATGTACTTTTAATCTGATAATAAGAATGAAATGATTTTATTGTGTTTTTTGAGGTGATTTTTAAATAGTTCTTGGCACCCAAGATTTATAAAAACGATACCCCCTTTTCATACTGGAATGTGCGAGCCGTTATACAAATTTATTTTAGTTTTAACAGACATTCGTTTAATTTTGTCTTAGTTTTAGTTTTTGCAGGTATAAATTTATATAGGTGAGCAAGATTCAGCACAAGGTTTTAGCACTATTATGGTCACTTTCTGTTAATAAATTAACTAAAATAATGACAGTGAACACTGAACACAAGGCAAAAAGATGTAGATTTACCATATAACTTGGTCGCGCAACTTAGAGAATTCATAATACAGGACTGAAGGTTATAAAGCTGAGATTGGAAACCAGTCTCAAATCTCAAGCATCTGATTGCCTGAAATGGCGACCGGTCGCCATTTCAGCCAATCAGATGCTTGAGATTTGAGACTGGTTTCCATGCTCAGCTTTATAACCTTGGGCACTGAATTAACTCAAGGGATAAAGAAACGCTGGGTGACATTATTTGATCAAAAACAATGGTTACTCGAACCCCTTTTTTGGTCAGCAATATTTAACTTTCAAGGTGATTTTGGCCAAAAAGTTGGAGATTATCATGTAACTAGCCTAAGAATTAACCAAACCGAATCTCCTTCAGGAAATCCTGCCTCCGCCCCTGGTTTGCATATTTCACCGCTAAAATCTTATATGTTTATGCTTAATGTGATTATCCGCAAATAACAAAACTCTAATTTCTTTTCTCAAAAACTAGAAATCTAGCATGAAAACTGGAATTTTCACAGACAATAAGTAAAAGGATTCCCATTTGTGATTTAATGTTCAAGACTACAAGGAAAGCAATTATAGCAGTTTAGAAATAAAAAAAAATATATTTATGAATTTTCAAAAGAATTTTAAAAATAAATTTTACAACATTTAAGCACTAAAAAATAGGAAATCTATGAAATTCCACCATGAATCAGCTTCTTATAACTGAAATTTTAAAATGCCAGTCTGGATATCACATGCATGGATTATTTTATGTTTATTTATGAGCACTTTAAAAATTAATTCAGTTTAGCGCGGTCATAAGTTCCGCAATGTGAAGACGTTATCATGTAAAACATGTGGGAGGTTCCCACAGTCAGTTATAAAAACCCGACCCCGACCCAGATCTGACCTGAATTTATTTTAACACTATCTGTCAGTGTACTGAACTGAAATTCGCTTTGTTTACGTTTCGGTCTTCGTCAGAAAATTTCCATTGAAAACTTAAGGTCGATAATCTCTGTTTTTCATTAGTAGATATAATAGATACTAAAATAGAAAAAAAGTTATATAATTAACATCGATTTTCAGATATTCACAATAAAATAAAAAGAAGCAAATTCAACGATTGTTACTATCTTGGTTTCGAAACCAAGTTTTCTACAATTTCTTTGGCGCGACATGCAACACCCCCAGTGTACAACAACGCATTTACAACGAGTGGTGTCAAACTTTTTATCACGGCATTCACAATGGTGTGCCCATAATAAAACGGAGAAACCGTTCAAGCGTGGTTTTGGTCGCACTTTAGACAACTATGCAGAAAAATTAAAAAATACAATTTTTAAAGACTATTGCGGTAGTTTCCAAACTTCACAACGTTGAAGTTTACACGCGCACCATAAACTCGAAACGGTCGCATTGGCCTCAAGAACAACAAGGGTGGATTTATAAGTATTATTTAACAAAGAAAAATCGCTCGCTTGGCAACTGATTACGACGTATACATTTCTCAGGAAAACAGCCAATAAAATGCGTTTCAGGTAAAATTCATAACGTTGTGAAATCGGAAACTACGACAAACGTCTTGAAATAAATGAAACCGGATTCCGTGTTGGTAGTTTTAAAAATATTTTCACCGAAATCTGAATAAGCATCGTTTAAAGCCAACTGCTCCGCTTACCGGCATGTGTCTTCGGCCTTTTTTGACATTTAAGTAATTATTTATATATTTTATATTTGAAAAGAACTTACAATTGAAATGATTTTCTAACAAATAAAAAGTTATACTGCTACACGTTTTAAACACTTATAATAAAATAACTAACTCTAATAATATACAATTATTTACTTATTAGCTGGGAAATATGCTGTGATATTGACCTAAAAATCGTTATTGACCGAGGCGATAGCCGAGGTCAATAACGATTTTTGCGGTCAATATCAACAGCATATTTCCCAGCTAATAAGTAAATAACTGTTTTATTACATTAACTATAAATAGTTATATATACATGAACTATAAATAATGTAAAAGATGGAAACTTTCGGATTCTATTTATAGACAGGTCAATATCAGCGAAAGCGGGTCAATATCTAGATTTATTGACTCGGTTATTTTGGGGGTGTGACCAATCGCGTTGCGTCTATTTATAGTTCATGTAATAACTTGTGTTATAGATATATCTTTTTACCGATAAATGCATTATAAGCAATGTAGTCTGCTAATTTTTATGACATCATTTCAATTATTGACGACACCTACACTGTTCAAAGATACTTTTCCCGTAATGCGCACCATGTTTGGCTAAGCTATGCACTCTCTTACACTATCGGCTCATTACATTCACCTCAGTCTGTTATAGGCTGGGCCTACTTTCAACTACTTTTACTTTAACTCAAAGAAATAGTTCACCAATTACATTTACAAAAACTTAGGTTTCTTCGGTTTTAATGAAAGATAGCGAAGATTTCAGTCATTTTTTTAACATCAAGCTTTCAAATTCATTATTTATGACTGTATAAAATAAGGCTGCCGAGTTTGGTAAAAAATCTTGACATTGAGCCTTTCGCAGAGATGTAAAGTGAGTGTAAGGAACGACAACTCTGCGAAGGAGATTGTAAGCTGTGGTGTGATGAACACACCATATCTTTTCTTATCACTCAAAAAATTTCAGGTGATGTCATCATTCTGCTGACAAATCAGCTGCGTCACAAATCGAGTTCGTATTGAAAGTATACTTTTAAAACGAATGGTATTGCCTTTAACTGGGAGCGAACGCGCACCGTCACGGCAACAGCGCCTAGCCCTGCAATTCCGACGACGCAACCAATTGAGCCATTGAATTTGGGGGGGGGGGGGAACTACGAGTCCCCCTACTGCATCCTGTACGATTTCAGCGTTCAGGGGAAATTAATCCACAGACACCTGTTTAGGGGTCATTTTCTGGCCAATATGTCAGTAGAGCTATGGACTTAACAGAGCTCTCGTGCCAAGTTTGGTTATTTTCAGTAATAAACGGATGATCTGTATCACGAGATGCAACTACAGTCACTCATAACACAAAATATCCCCGTTTTCTAAAAAGCACGAGTATATCCTAAATAATTATATTCTCAATGATTGTAGTTGCATTTCGGGATACAGATCGCCCGCGCAGTTAAACACTTTTATTTCTTGACAGTAATTCTTCCTTGTTTATGAGGATTGATAAACGAAGAAAAGAAAACGCTTGTTTCAAGCATGTTACTTACATGTTAAAATTAGCAACAGACAAAAAAATGAATGCATCGTAGAACTGCTACATTATGTTAATTCAAACTGAAAAAAACTACATATTTAAAAACCAACGAGTGGGCTTGAATAGTTTTGATAAGACAGATCTGCGGTTAGCACTGAGCCAATATTCTTGATAAAAACTAATCTGCTGTCAACTTTTGTGACAGTTATTAAGCAGAAACTGATAACGGTGTTAGAGACCATGTTATCAGAAATCTAGCGCTAACCACATCCCTTCTTCAGCTAAATACAAGATGTCTGTTTGTTGCTTTTAAAATAAGATAAAACAAAGAAACTCAAGTTACAAAAACAATTAATTTGTGAAGCGTTTTGAAACTAACCGCAACCGGATGACTTTCTACTTAGCAAAAGCTGTCCAACATTTTAATATCTACATTTATATTCTAATTAACAATTACACGAATTCTGTTCTCCAGTTAACAATTTATTCTCTATTTTATTATTGCATTTAATTTCAGGTTTTTTTTACTGCCAGTGGAAGACCAAAGCAATATAGTTTTTGGGAAAATTGCGAGATTTCTGCTCTAAAGGGGAATGAAAAGAATCTCACGTAAAGTCACTTTTTTGGGAAAACTGCACGATTTTTAGGAAATTTTCTGCGGGGATTGCGCCTGTAAATGGCCACTACTAAAGAAGGAAAAAATGCCCTGAATGGTAACGTGATTTTATTAAATATAGATATGCTTAATTAATTTAATTTACCTTTTTTGCGTTTCATCTAAACGTATGTAATGATATCGCTCCTATTGGGTTGCGAACCCGTACGGCCACAGCGCCTAGCCATGCAATGCCAGGTACGCTACCTGTTTACACCTAATTTTGACAGTCACGTGATATGGTTTATAAGCAAAAGGTTTTACAAATTTGATATTCCGAGTGTTGATCACTGTTAAAATGTTTATTTCGCACATGGTCATAAGATCATTATTGGTTTGATACACATTGTATCACGTGACTGTCTGCTTATCCACAATCTGTTATAACTCTTATGCTTTATTGATCATGAAGAAGGTGCAAAATTCGTCATTTATTGTTCGTGCGACCTAAATGGGATAAGTCCAAAATCGGCAGCCGAGAAGGGTCGCGTTGCAATTTATGTCCAAAATTGAGGAGCCCCTTCTCAGCTTCAGTAGTTCATGTGCGCGAAATCGGACACCCACTGCACAGCTTCGCGTGGCAGTTCTTGTCACCTAAATAGGCTATGTCCGAAATCGGTCACCCACTGACCAGCTTCGCGTGGCAGTTCTTGTCACCTAATTAGATCACAGCTACCGTCCACTGGCCAATCAGTGGCCAGTATTACCGTTGCCTAAATCCCGTAGACAACCCTCTGGCGTTGTCTACGAAGGTTCGTGAAGCACGTGCATCTCGTGTACTATCTCAAATTAACAAGTGGACGGTCGATATCTTAGTGTCATACTGTGCTATCGGTACATGTTTGTGATAATTGTAATTGCTATGTCACAGACAACAAAGAAAAATATCAAAATCTCTGAAATGGCACAACGCAGTTCCATCAAACTTTGCATAAATCAATGTTATTGGTGTATGAGTATGTTCGTTAAAAAAAGTTAGAAAAGTTAAGAAAAATAGTTAGACCTAAAAAAATCTTAAAATTCTATTTGCAATAAATCATTAAAACGAAGCAACACAAAACAACAATTCAAATGCCCACATGCGTCAAATTATTCTGACAACAATATCTTAGGGCCTTGAAAAGAACTCTCAATTATGAAGAGAGAAATTAACATTTTCATTTTTGTCATCCATTTTTGCGACCAGAAAATGTCATACACACTTTAACAATAAACCCGTATTCTATACATTTGTTAGACAAGAAGCTCTTAGATATTGTTGTCAGTAACTCATCACTCACGAAGGCATTTAATTAATAATTTGTGTTGCTTCGTTTTTTGTGTGTTTTTTGCATATACAGTTTTAGGGATTTTTTGGCCTAACTATTTTTCTTTACTGTTCTAACTTCTCTTAACGTATGTAAAATAAACATTCACAAATAATACTGTGCTTAGTTTTATTGCACTGCATTTTGCCGTTAGAAAGATTTTGAAAATTTTCTTTTTGTATCAAGGATGGTACAAAGACAACTGCCACAGAACCTTGAGCATACAAACTAAATAAACGCACACCGTGTATTTGGTTTCATTTTTAAAACATGGTAACAAGATTGCAATATTTATATTAACAAGTTTTAATAAAGTTATAAAAGAAATTTTCTTTGTCTTTCACTATTTCATGAGAAGTTTACGGTCAATATTTAGCAGTTTACGCCTTCAAAATTTAATAAACTTACAGATATTATTATTACTGTTGTTGTTGTTGTTGTTGTTGTTGTTGTTGTTGTTGATGATGATGATGATGATGATGATGATGATGATGATGATGATGATGATGATGATGAACTAATTCATTAAAACTCACAAACATTTTATTTTTTAATGAATGACAACAATATAAAACTTACTTTAAAACTACTCAAGTTTTTTAATGTGATTAAATTTCTGAGAATAAGATTACAGCAAAATAACAAATTTACTCACTAAATACATGTTGCTCCTTTTATACACAAATTGTGAATGACAGAAGTTTGTGTGACGGCTTGTAAAGTGTGGGGGATCAATGCTTTGTGCACGAGAATTTCGGGGTTTTGCAGTCATGTGGTCTAATTCGGATAGACACTTCGTGGAGTGGCTATGAAAAATAGAAGTTCGCTGCGCTCGCGTCTATTTTTCATAGACCACTCCACTCATTGTCTATCCTTTACATAGGCTATGTCCGAAATTGGACAGCCACTACTTAGCTTTGTGTGGCATTTCATGTAACATAAAAGGACTATGGGAACCCACCGCTCAGCTTCGCGTGGCATATAATGTCACATAACCGATCTATGTCCAAAATCGGACAACCTCCGCTCAGCTTCGCGTGGCATGCTCGTGCCGTTTTAACATAACCCCCGACAGTAAATCAACTAAACAATTATTGTTTTCATACTTTATGTCAAATATTAAGTGTCCTTTAAAATAAACGATTGTTTTCAAGTGGAAATCAACACTGACTTGAGAGCACCGTTATCAAAGTCTTATCTCTCGAACCAATGGCCCGACATCTCATAGGAAAGGCGAATCCAATGTTTGTTATTTCGACGCATTTAGAAACCCTAATTACAGAAACGAGTATCTTAAGGATTTTGTTTCGTAAAATGGAAAACAATTTTCGAGTTTTTTATTCCAAATTAACGGACAAAGGTCAACCGATTCTGTGGATTTTATTCACATTAATTCACTGTCATTGTGTACATAATATAAACATAAAAAAGGATTTTGTTCCGTAAAATGGAAGACAATTTTCGAGGTTTTTATTCCCAAATTACGGACAGAATTAAACCAATTCAGCGGATTTTATTCGCGTTAATTCACTACCATCGCGTGCATAATATAAATGTATTTTACAAAATGTATGGAGGATGCTTGAAAATTTTTCATGGCAGGGTAATGAAAGGAAAATAAATATAAAATGGACAAGATCTGTTGTGAAGTGAACATCTTAAAATTCAATCTGTGATACGATGAACAAACTAACAATAATGTTGTGGCTAATTGTGATTTTAGCTGCCGTAGGGGCACTTCCTGTTGCCAGGGACCCGTATGACTTAATGAACAAAGTGGACGAGGAAAGGAGTGAATCGACGAATCTTGGAGACTTGGATCTCCTTGAGTTTATATTAAAACAGTTTACATCATTATCTAAAACTGCTGTTGATGGTCTGTTTATGAACACAAATGAAAAGGATGAAATAGATATTTTTCTAGACGCTCTAGAGCAGTACGTGGCTTTAAAACACTCTGGGAACAATGATCTGGACAAAGGGCTCGAACCTAAACTTTCTAGCATGCCAGACGCCGGAAATAGAATTAATGAGGAACTGTTAGGCGAAATTGTTCACGCTATTGACGGTGACGTTAAAGGAATTATAGAAGAACTAATCGATCTGTTTACAAAGACTTTAGAGAAAGAAGAGAGAATTGCACGGCAAAATGGTGACCATAAATCGTACAGCGAATTTTCGGCCGATTTGCATGAAATCGAGCGGTTGATTGAAGCTCTGCGGTTTGCCGAGTTCAGCACCCAGTTGTCTGAAAAGAAATCGAAGAGGGAATCCCCTAAAACAGGTACGGTTATTTCAACGTCTTTATGTGATTTCATTATATTTCGCGGGGGTTTAAGTTTTGCGCGAAATCAAACCCCGGAGAAATCAAACCATGACATATCTAATCTTATAAGAGTTATCTAAGTGCGCGAATTTATAACAGCGCAAAAATGTCATTTATACCCTTTTCGCGAAATTTGATCCATAAATGTGGAATTTAATGATACCAACCTAAACTTAATGATATAGGTTCAGACCGTGGATCACCGTCTCAAATGGTGCACGTCACGGGAAAATGTCTACAGAAAACTGACGTCAGTCTGAAAAATGACGTCATAAAGTTAAGCAGACGACAATCGTTAGTGTGCATTTCGCGGCAAAATTAACATTATAGATCAAGACAAAATCTGTAATGAATCACCTTTTATTTATACATGTAGTTAGAGTAATAGATAGTTGTATGTTCTTTTTAAATCTAGTCTATCTGGAAAACTCACATGTTTAAATTTCACCGAAGATAACTTTTCCCCTTATGCGCCCAGATGATACAAAAAGTATGGGAAAGGAATGGCAAGTAACGCCGATAAACTTGTCCGTATTTATGACATCGTGGATTGTTATTTATAAAAGACGACAGCGTTAGTTTCCGATTTCACAACATTATGAATTTTACGTATGCACCGTTTGCACGACAAAGTCGAAACTGGCAAAAGACGTAAAAAGGATGTAAACTGTGCCAGCGGTGCTGTATGTAAAATTCATAATATTGTGAAATCGTTGTCAAAAAGCATTTTCATCTACATCTAACCTTCAATACCAGTCGGCTACCGTTTACTCTAACATTCTAAAACATTTCAAAAAGTGTCTTTGTATGTTTGAGAAAACTGCAGCCGATTCATGTTGGAGGTTAAATGTCGATGAAAATGCTTTTTTACCAGGAATACGGTGCTCTCCGTATTATCAAAATCGGTTAAGAAAGTATAGAAGTAGATCAAAAGTTTCAACTTCACTATCTAGAGTTGTTTTTTTTTCTCAAATCGGGTCCCTACGGTGATAATGTATAAATATTTTGTTATCATCACTAGGGGCGCACACGGCTAGTGTTTTAATCGCGTCATTTTGCCCTAAACTTGACTGCTTCTAAGGTTCCAGTGATAATTTGCTCGGTTTAAACTGACATGTGTCAGATAATGGACTCCCAATCAGGAGGACATATGGCCGCATCTTTGCTTGTCAGCTGTTTGTTTGGCAAGAACTTTGCAGACAATCACCGTCTATGATAACACCGATGAGACAAGATGCTGGAATAATTTTCGAAGAGGTTATGATAAGTTTACTGGGTACAGACAGTTCAGAGCTGCAGTAAACACTCTTACAGACCTGTCCATTATCTAGTGACGAGTGAAGGGCGACTTCTTGAGAACGCCTGAGTTTGATGGCACAGTAATTCAAATGTACCGAGCGATCTGTCCATTGACTTAAGTATTTAAGATCTTATAGAAGAAGAGGCAAAACTTTTGACCTTTTTGATCTGTCCGATGACTAGTACACTTAGGTATCATTTAATTACGTGTGGGAGAATTTTCGCACAAAGCCAAACCTGACATATTTCCTCGGGCATACCTTCGCGTTTTTTATTATTCTTATATGACACCAAATATCGTGGTTTAGTTTCACTAGGAACTAAATTCGTGCCTTCGACATAGCGCGAAATAAGCTAAAAATAAACCCGTGCAAAATAAACAAGAACTATCTTTAAAAAAAGATAAACGGCGTTGATGGAAAAGATTTATATATACATGTATATAAGAAAGAAAGAAATATAGAGAGGCGAAGCAGACACAGTTTAGTTATTTTTATTTACTTGTTATAGCTGTTGACGAACCCTCCTGCCTTCTTAGTATGACCTAGAGATTAAGCGACCGAATCATGACAACTCATTAATTCATTGAAAATGTCTTTCAAAAAAATGTTGAACTTGTTGCAACAATTTCATACGGTGATAATAAGTCGAATAAAGAAGCAATGTCTTACATTAAGTCTTGATCTACATTTATTCAGTTTCAATAAAATAATTCTTGTAGAGTTAGAACTCAAGATGAATAAATGTCCTTGAAATTTAATAAATATAAATAATAACAGCTTGTTACAAGAGCGAAATCTACCAACTTTTACGTAAATTAACTTAAAAAAAAGTGTCCCTAATGAGGATTGAACCCGGGGCCTCCGCTTGAGAGGCGAGAGAGTTATCCACTACACTACAGAGACCTAATTGTGTTAAAGCTTTGAAATTAACAATCAGTATCAAAGAAACTAGAAAGGAAACCGTCATAACTAAAAATATCTGCACTTCTCTTTCGTTTTACACTGTATATTGTACGCAAGTGTTTACCTGACACCCAAGAATATTCCATACTCCATATAAAATTGTATTTAAGCCATCAATATTGACTTAACTAGTTATTTAAATCGTAAAATGTTTTTCTCCAATACAATTATCGCTTTTAAAAACGAATATGCTCGAACATGTAAGTGCCAGATAGAAATACTTACACAAAATTTAAAAATCTTCACGGTAATCGTAAACAACACCCACTAACGACAATCGAAATAATCTATTTGTTTTTCCCGCTACATAATAATAAAAATCCCACTAGATACCTCTCCACCCTGCTAGATGCCTCTCTGGTGTAAATAGCTACCAATCGAAATAGTTTATTTCCTTTTCCCGCTACATACTAATAGAATACGAGTATTATTTACAACAGTTCATTGGTCGAAAAACTAGGTCAAAAGTGAGCTTAGACAGCTAACGCCGAAAAAATAACACATTGTAAAAGAACGAATAGGAAAAGCTTTTGAAATTTTATATTCAACATTTGAAAGATAATAATAATAATAATAATAATAATAATAATAATAATAATAATAATAATAATAATAATAATAATAATAAACCGATGGGATACACGAAAATCAATATTGACATCAAACATGTTAAAATGTTAAACCAATGACATCGGAAATTAGGTCTGATACACGAAAATCAGTATTTACATTAAAATGAATTGGTTAAACCAGTGCTATTGGGAATTAGGTCTGATACAGGAAATTCAGTATTTACATTAAACTGAATTGGTTAAACCAGTGCAATTGGGAATTAGGTCTGATACACGAAAATTAGTATTTACATTAAAATGAATTGGTCAAACCAGTGCCATTGGGAATTAGGTCTGATACACGAAAATCAGTATTTACATTAAAATAAATTGGTTGAACCAGTGCCATTGGGACTTAGGTCTGATACACGAAAATCGATATTTACATTAAAATGAATTGTTAAACCAATGCCGTTGGCAATTAGGTCTGATACGCGAAAATTCATATTAACACTAAAATGAATTAATAAAACCGATGGAATTGGAACTGAATTAGCTATGATAAACGAAAATTAATAATTTCATTAAAATGAATTGGTAAAACTAATGGCATTGGGAATAAGGTCTGATAGGAAAATCAGTATTTACATTAAAATGAGGTCAGAGTCTTTCAATGATATCCTTAAATTAAAGGTTATCTGATGACCTATGTCGGCATAATTTGAGACCGGTGAAGATAAGAACAAATCCAGAGCGAGAGGACAATAAGTAATCTTTTGGTGTCAATTTATTTCGAGGTGATCAGTTTTCGCACAGACACCACAAATGACATTTCCGGAATGCGCTTAAATTTGCGCAGTTGTATTATACGTGGTTAAATCTTGCTAGGCTTTAACTTCGCGCTTTTGCCCTTGCACGAAATACTTAAGAATTGGAATTTTTTCTGCGTTTCACGGATGTATAAATTGCGATAATGTTTACACCAAATTTGCATATAAAATGAATGTTTTTATCTGTTTAAATTAGGATTACATGTAGCATTCAGTTATTTCGTACATTACTGAAACGCAGATTATTTAATTCTTATAAATTGCAACATTCGACTTCATTGTATTCCTCATTTCGTTGGTTTATATCAAAACCTTGTACGAGGTTTTGAACCAATGAAATATTCACCAATCAGAAAACGTTTAATTAACGCACGACTATCTTAAACCTCTCCTATTGGCAGGTGCGAGACTTGACATATTTCGCGCTAGTTTTTGCTGCATTTCCGCGTTACCAAAAATCGAATTTCGTCGCAACGAGGTTTTTGCTATAAATTACATGTAGAAATGTCAAACGTATCACCGAAGACTCATTATGGCGTGTAAATTATTTACTTTACGTAAATTTTACAGGCGCGACGGATTGCTTAACTTGGAATGAATAACAGTTATAGATCAAACACAAAAATACTCTTTGAAATAGCGTTCTGTCCGTAATTGCGACACATTTTTAGCCTTGAACCTATCATTGCTCGATATAAGCTGGAAAAACACGGTTTTCGGTTCTTCTTTATCTGACATTTTAATTGACATATCCAAAAAGCAAAGGCATCAAATATAGTACACATCTAATATAAGTGTTTATTTAAAAATAGGTCTCATTATTATTATCCCTATTTCAACCTGCCTGACTAATAAACCGCCTTTTTTCAGGAACAGAATATCTCCAATGTCGTTTACATGTATGTGGCATGCGAAGCTATTTTTTGGGAATTTATAAAAATAAAATGACGCCGGAGATATATTGCAGGATTCAATGGGCGGGGTTCAATAGCCCTGAGTGATTTATAGGTATCTACGCATGTGAACGACGTAACTCTCACTAGAGCTCCACGGACTTTACCGTGACTTAACGCCCGTTAAAGCTCGAACTTACAGATTACGGAATAATAAATTATAAAAGCCCTAGATTACGCACTTATGAAATATAAAAGTTCTGGATTACGGACTTATAAATAGTTACATTTCTATATTGCGATTGTAAGTTAATAATAGCTCTAGATTACAGACAAATGAATTATAAAAGCTCAAGATTATGGACTTAAATCTATTTAAGCTGTAGATAACGCTTATAAATTATTAAAGCTCAAGATTACGGACTTAAACTTATTACAGCTTCTTACGGAATTGTTAATTGTAAGAGTTCTAGATTACGGACTTACACATTTTAAGAGCTCATCATTACGGACTTGTGAATTATTAGAGCTATAGATTACATGCTTATAAAATATTAGAGATTTATTAGATTATTGACTTATTGTACATTAGAGCTCTAGATTGCTGGCTGTTAAATCATTTGAGCTCTAGATTACGGACTTTTAAATTATTAGAGCTCTAAATTGCTGACTTATAAATTATCGGAGCTATGGTACATTTAACAGACCTATAAACTATTAGATCTTTAAAGCCAAGCATAACTTATTTTAAAGCTTGAGATTAAGCTTCACGATCATTAACGTTCAAACTTTCGGACAAAAAGCTTATTTGAACTAGAGCTATTTGACTTAATGCTCGAACTAACGGAAAAAGCTCTCTTGAGCTCAAGTCTACTGACTCCTACAGCTCCACTTTACGGATTAAAAGCTTTTTAAAATGTGTTGTATTTTCATCAAACCATGCATATAGTAAACCACCCTGAATTTAAGGCCACAACAATATAAACATTATTGATTGACTGTCCCTGTTAACGGTTAAGCTCTGGTTCGACCTATATGATAAAACATGTAATTAATATATTTTCAGACAATTCAAAAGAGGCGCCCATCGTCGATGTAGACGTTGAAGTTGTTTCGAAAACAGCTATGGATTATTCTATGTTTAACCTCAAAATCATGTACGAAAAGCGCGGAGGAATCTGCATGCTTATTCACGGTTACAGTAAAACCCCAATCTACGTCATCTCCACGTGCCGCCTTGGTTACACACGTTCGTCAAACGCTTGGGAGCTCTGCGAACATTCGCCACAGTTTTCATCTCGTCTGCATCAAGAAAACATTATCGACATATCGCAGACGCCTGTTCAAGACTCGGAAGGCTTCGTGTACAAGAATGTTTATTGCGCACAATGTAATGACATCACCTCCGTACAAGCATGGACGACAAAACTTGAATGCGATCACATGCAGTCTTTGTCTCTTTTAAATGGCCAGGATCGTGTAACGTTGATGAAGGAATTCGCCGACAAAACAATGGGATGCGCGCGCAGATTGACTCCAGCAGTGCCCCGGATGATACATCAATGTTCACATGTTGACGTCATTGATGAAATGCTTTACCACACTAACAGAATCGGAGATGTGGCCAAGGTAGACCATTCTCCATTTCCACTTTCATTTTCGATTCTAATGAACTTTGGTTTCGACGGTAAAACACATATTTTGTTCACGACGACAGCAAGCTCACACTCGGTTTCAGTCACGTGCAACCCGAACGAAAAGTGGGATCCGCAGTTTCAGAAGTGTCGCCCTATAGTCTGCTATGACGGCTACCAGTTAGTAAACGGAGCTTGTGTAAAAATAGGAAACTTCGATGCCAGTTCAAACCCAGATGATATTTCAAATTTAAATGATATAGAAGATCCCTTGCAGGTAATATTAACAATAAAAAATATCACCTACGGTGAGATATATGAGCTAATGGTTAGTGGCATAGAAGGGACTATCCAAACCAACCTAGCCACCATGTTTAACATCAGCGTCGACAGAATACAGAATGTTACGATCAACCTTGTCAACACTACCGGTCTAGCAAATCACACGGGTGATAGTATTGAAATTCACCGTTTTACAACTCCTTTACCGTCGAAAAGAATTACAACCGTTAAATGGCATAAGCAGTTACATGAACCGTTTGAAAACAATCGGAATGAACCTGTGAATCCATCTGGTTTAGATGAAAGCACCAAAAGATCACGTGATTCGGACCTAGGATACAAAACTGATCTAGATTCTTCTGTGGAACTGGAAACGTTCGATGAAAGTGAAAGTGAAAGTAATGCAATTCAAGATGGAGGCGGAAATGACTCTCTTGAAGAGCTTGTTATAGAGCACAAACCTAGTAACCATAACAATGTACGACAAGAAAACAGGGGAAGAGTGGGACCTGAAAAAAGTCACGGTTTGGACAAAGTTCATTCTGAAGACGAAAGTGATATAAATTCAACTTACGTAGCGGCAGTGACGGACGAGTTCTGGTCGCCTGTTCCAGGCTTGTCCATACGGATATCGTTTATTTTAAAACCGGCGCACACCAACAGAACTATTACCGAAAAGTCAGTTAAAACTGTTGTTCAAACGATGAGTGATTTGGTGAACAGTAACGCGTTCATGTTGGCAATAAACGGTACAGATTTTCAAGTGCAAACGGTGGAGAACGCGCCGCATGTGACGTCAATGGACGATTTTTGTACGAAAGGGATAAAACCACTTTTAGAGGAACCGGACTTTAATTTGATTCAAGCATTCGACAGTAGAATTCAAGACTTTGTGACAGTGGTTGTAGTGAATAAAACAGGCGCTCGCTACTATCCAGGGGAATACGATCTTACGTTTAATATTGATGGAAACGTTGGGAATTTAAACCAAACTGTTGTGACAAGCTGGGTTTTTGTTTGCAAAATGCCGAAAATATTAGACGAAAAATGCGGACGAGTAGTTTTAGATAAAGTGGAATATAAACTTTTTGAAAACAAGTCAATAGGTTTTTCAAATCGGGTGTACAATATGAGCGAATACGAATACCAAAAATCGAAAGATGATACGGTTGTGATTTGTACCCCGGCGGACTGGATTAACATGCAGTTGTTGACTGAGGCAAGCAACTGGACGATAGCTTGTGGGGAAGACTTGATAAAAGTTGCAATCGCCGAGAGCTATCTTACTTTCATACTGGGAGTTATCTCCCTTATCTGCATGCTATCTGTGCTTATAACTTACGGATTGTTTGATAAACTAAGAAACTTGCCTGGAGCGAATACGGTTAACCTAACGTTCTCCTTGTTCTTGGGTGAGCTTGTTTTCATAACATCGGGTTGGATTCAACCTCATCTAGAGTGGCTTTGTTCAGCCGTAGGCATGCTTTTGCATTACCTATTTTTAGCATCCTTCTTTTGGATGAACGTGATGGCGTACGATGTGTTCAGGACCTTTGGAAACAAATGCATCCTCACCCGGGTTCGAAACAAGAAGAAATACCTTCCGCGTTACGCAGTTTATGCTTGGGGTATGCCTCTTCTGATTGTTACCTTTTGCGGTGTTCTTGACTTTACAAATCTAATCGATAGTGTAAACATTGGATATGGCGGAAAGGCAGCTTCCGGTTCCGTTCAAGTTGTTATGAATACTTCTGACATCAGCCCGGAAGTGTATAGTATTGGCTGTTGGATTCAGCAACCAGTGGCTTCTATGATTGCGTTTGGCGGGCCGATGATGCTAATTTTGCTTACCAATGTCGTCATGTTTACCAAAACGATTATTTGCATCCGGGCAAGTACCCAGAATGCAAGGACAAGTGTTCGGAAACCTTCTATGAAGCACATGACCGGAAAGGATGACGTCATGCTCTATATTCGTATGTCAACGGTAATGGGATTTACGTGGATTTTCGGGCTGGCTTCGTCGGTTGTCAGCGCATTGGCAGGGCCGAATTATATGAGCACGTGCATTGTTCTTCACCTCTTAGGGATTCTATTTATAGTATTTAACTGTTCTCAAGGAATATTCATCTTCTTTGCTTTTGTGTTTAATAGGCGTGTCTGCGCAATGTACAAAGCTTTGATGGAAAGGATAAAAACCGGAAGGCCGAGACCGCTATCGATTTCTTCAAGCCGAGGAACGCTAGCCACAAATTTAAGCCAAAGCTCTTTCTCGCATATTACTTGAGGATATTCGGTGCGCGATAACGTTCGTAGATTGACTTATCTAAAATACAAATTTTGGATTGTCAATGTTACTTAGTGTTGTCCGCGCGGACACATAATACAGTTCGTTACCAATGAAAACTGTCAGGTGATCGAGTACGATTAATCAGAACAAATGTTACAAATTTGATGTCGTTAAAATCGTTTAATGAGTATTATCTACAGGAATACAATTAAAACTAGCTTAAATTAGCTGTATGACCGGTGATTCAATAAAACGTCGTCACGTGACTGCCTTCTTTTCCATTAACAAGATTAGTATAGGCTATAAAACATTATATGCGAGCCAGATAAATGTTCGTATACATGTCGTAAGTTAGATAACTTGACAGTTATCGCACGTGTTCTGCGCGAGTGTTGAACGCTGGAAATATATTTAAATCGCTAATATCTGTCATAATGTCATTATTGGCTACGTAAACAGAATGTCACGTGACGGAATACTAATCCATCATTAGTTATATCTGTTAGACAATTAAAAATAGTAATAATAACGCACGGTTTCGTGAATATGTTGTGAATGGAAAACTCTCACCCAAAGTTCTAATTGGTCACTTGTTGTCTTTTTTATTTCATTAGAAATACATTGACTTAACTCTTTTATTTTTGATCAGCAGTTGCTAACAACAATTTTCAATTTAATATTTAATTTTCCAATAATTGACTTTGAAAACGTATGGCGAGAGTTATCCTTAATTTTGCTTTCGTGTAATTAAAAGGCAGAAAAACAAGAAAATTGCTCTAAATTGTTTGTTTTGTTTTAATATGATCCCGCGTTAACAGAAGAAAGAAACATAAAACCCCATTAATTAGCAGCATTTTTGTTTAAATAAATCCTCTTCAAAGTTCAAATTTTTATAATTATCTCCCTTTCAATTTAAGATTGTTCTAAATTTGACCCTGCAGTGTAAGTAAATGGTATTGGAAGAAAACGGGTAATGGAGATTAAAAAAATTAAATAATTGATTCCAAGACAAAAGAGTTCTGGTCACAACCTCTCTTGACATAGGGAAGAAACGAAAAGATCATTCGTTGTAAACATTTGCAAATGACCAGTAAGAACTTTGGGTGAGTGTACTTTATGTTCTTGCGTGACTTCAGTAGGTTTTAGATCATTTTTTCAGAATAAATAACTAGTGATCTAACATTCATATAGAATATGGAAATTTTATTTATATAAAAAACTATTAAAGGATACTTATGCTTATCTTATAATTAGTAATTGTGTCAAATGACTATTTTGACTGCGCGAAATGGTCATTTATTGCTTGGTAGCATTTAAGTCTTGTTAGCAAAACTTAAAACGATACGAGAGCACAATTCAGTGGATTATGCGCAAAATTATTTTATAGGGCATTTTTTCCTTTGTTTTCATTTATTTCATCGATTGTTTACACGTTTTTATATTACTAACTTTTGTATATAGTTTAAACGCTTGCATTCGCGATCTGTATAAATCGCGATCTATATATGTTGTGAATTACCCTGCTTAATTAATATTTAGTAGAAAAATGCGATTTTTGTTAATGTTTTGTTAACTTTATGTTTTAAATTAATAGAGTTTATGTATAATTATGTCTATGTATAATTAAATTGGTATTTTCACTTTCCTGAACCAGTGTACTAGCGTTTTTTCACTGTTTCGCCAAACTTTTTTTAAAACTTATTACCTCCCTTTCCATTTTTTTAGTTTTGTTTGAAAACATGAAATAAAAAGATTTTTTTTTCAGTAAAAAAATCGATTTTTTTTCACTAAACAGAAAGACAGATATTTTTACTCGTGGCTACTCCACACGTTAGTTTCTGTTGTTTACTACTCGTGAAGAAAAAAAATTGATAATTAAATGAAATAAACATATCTGTGACAGATGATCATTTTGCTGAGATATAACCATATTATAAATTAACTTAAATAATATTGACACAATATGTGCAGTTCAGTCCACCTTATATGGCTTACACCCAATTGATATCAAATCTCAACTGGGCCAATACGAGATAACCTGGGCTAATACGGGTTTTACTGAGCCAATATGAGATCGCATGATTCTGATCCAATAATGAACTGGTCCAATATGAATTGAATCACTTCCTTATAAAATTAACAAATTCCGCCATTTTGGAATTTCTAAGTCAATTTTTTATGGATAACAAAGATAATAGATAGTGTTACTTATAGCCAAGTTATGCGAAAATGTATCTTGAGTAATATTGTTGTCATTTTTGTTTTCGATATTTTTTTAAATGAACTTACAATTCTCTTTTGATTTTCAATTACTATGTGTAAGTTAGTGTATGGTAAGTAAGTGTATATATTAATGATCATTGGGGGATTAATTTCCCGAAGAAATAAGGACACTTGTATTAAATATTTCGAGTAACTTTCTATGTCATTAGAAGCTTGTTATTTTACTGTACACATGGGTAAAATAAAAGTGAAGAAACATTTATTTGTAAGAATTCTTGATTTTAACCCCGGTATGTTTAATCCGCATCTAAAGGTTCGGACAACCGGCCCATGGCATAAATTAAGGGAACATAACATAACATAACATAACATAACATAACATAACATAACATAACATAGCATAGCATAGCATAGCATAGCATAGCATAGCATAGCATAGCATAGCATTGTTTACATTTTTTACATTGTTCAACTCAAAATGACAAAAAATTCTTAAAAGGTTGTATGGGTCCAGGTGGATAATTTTGGTTTCGTCGCTTGTATTCTAAAAATATAGCGCCATTCCCGTGACAGTATGAGTTTAAATTCTAGGTGTCAAATCAGCCACGTGGATTTATCGGAAAAGTTGCGGAATTCCAAGCAGTTGTGATAAAATAACAGCGATGATATAAACATTCAAACTAATTTGTTGTAAATAATTTACAATATTTAGTTTTACAACAATATTTTGTTTAATGCCTGGTGAGATCTCAAATACCCCTAAATGAATTTTGTTTTATCAAAGGCAATTAATTATATTGTCATATTTGAACGTGTATAAAGCGTTACAACAACAAAAAATAACACACACCAACAGCTTGAACGCCAGGAACGGTGTCGCTCTTATATCTTATACTGTAAACGAAAACATATTCGTGACCAATTAATTTTCGCTTTATTCGCGGATAGCTTCGTGACGCGCGAAAATTAGTTGGCGCGAATAATTCGGCAGTATATCGCGAATTAACTGGATTTAATAAGAACAAACACTATTTGCTTTGAGATTCATAAGGTTAAGAAACGAACACTGAAGATGCGGATCTTGTCAAGGATATGCCGACTGATCTGGATCTACACTGGTCCGTACATGTACGGAATAAAGGTTTAACAGGTGCGATTGTCAATCTTTATTGCTAGTTGTGTAAAACTGCAAAACAATTTAAGGGATAATTGTTTTTTTTTTCATTTAAGGATGTATGAAATGAGACTAATGAGGCTAAATACCGTTAAAAATTATTCCATTCGATAAATCAAATAAAATCCATGTGAAATTTCCCTTTAACGGTCATTTAAATCTCCGTCGCTGATAAGTAAAATGGACAAATCATTCAAAGCTATGGATTTTGAAGTTGATGTGATGCTGTTTTTTTTAGTTCCGCGAATATCATTTTTAACAATTAGTATAAATCGAAAATAAATTTCATCGATTATGTCAGACAAAAGCCAAAACGCGAAAATTTGTATGCGCGAACATTTATTATATTTATTGGTTGTGTTTGAGACAAGTTCGAAATGAAAAAGCAGCGTATTATTTTTCCGAATATAATAAAAAAACCATACTATTTACTACATCTGAGACATTTAAATGTTCTCACTGTTGCTTGACCAGCCGCCCCACCCCCTGCCGACCCTTACATACGTATAACCCTTATTTTCTTGTAAAAGTGTTGTCAAATCACTCATATTTTGCATATTGTGATAGAATGGAATATCAGTGACTTGACACCATTTTACAAGAAAACACGGGTGTATTTGTAATGGTTTGCAAGGAGTGGGAGCCGTGGGGCGGCTGTTCAGCGCCAGTAAGTATTCCGCCCTAATCTGTGAATAACCAGCTGTAACAAAAATAGTAATAATTAAAGTGAATTTCCATAAATTATGTAAAAACTGTTAATGAAAATAAGTTTTTGCATAAATTGTCAAAGCTTGGTCGATCGAGAGTGACCGTCCTTGGTTATGGTGTCATGTTTACAGTATCTCCTGGATTTATTATCTTTTCTATGATATTTGTGAACAAATGGAACTCTGTTAGATATTTTTGAGCTCCGTTCGCCTTTTCTGTGTTTTGGACTAAGCAAATGCGTGCACAGGAGTTGTGAGTGAGAGAATTTTGACTTTTCTCCAAGGACCCATTTTCCCGGGTCGTTTTCGTCAAGGAAAAATGGCGGCCACCATAACCAGACCCTTGTCGGTGCACTTCGACACATATTCCTTGAAAAGACTTTCTCATGAAGAGGTAATTAATAGTTTGAAATATAAAACTGATATAAACTTTATAAAAGCCATTCAAATCACTGAAAATAAGTGTGTAATTTCTGTGGCTTATCAAGCGACAAAAACAAGTCTTATTCTGGAGGGTCTCAGGGTGAAAAACCAGCACATTAATATCAGTGATGTTGAAAACTCGTTAACAAATATAACATTGAAAGATGCTCCTTTCGAAATGGAGGACTCGCTACTGATAGAAAGTATGTCGAGATTTGGTTCTGTGATGGCAAACAGCGTTGTTCGAGGCAAAATAAAAAAATCACAAATTGAGAATGGTACAAGGTATTTAAAAATTGCCAATTGTGTACCCCGTCTACCATCGTCAGTCCAAATAGGCAGTTTCACCGTTAGAGTGTTCGGAGATAACGGCAGAACGGCGTGCAAATGGTGTGATCAATGTGATCATCCCTCGTTTCGATGTCCCGTTAAAGGTCAACGTCATACTAACAACGACAGTGTAAACAATGGTGAAATAGTTAAACCCTCCACGCACTGTTGGAACTGTAACAGTCCCGGGCATATTCGTAAAACATGTCCACGTGATGTCATTTGTCACCAATGCGGAAATGAGGGACATATGCAGGCGGATTGTCCCACTTCGTTGTACGGGGAATATACGAATGAAATTCTAGAGGGTAGACTTGCCACTCAACAGGACAAAGATAGTAGGGGAGCAATGGAATGTGAATCTGTATGTGACTCCGCCACAACAAAACCCCACTGTAACAACAAAGTGAAGGGAAAGGACCACATCTCTAGTGCCGGCACCCTAAGTGATAAGGATTTTCCAAATCTGCCGGTACTCCAAAACACTCCCGTGCATAATGTGCCGGAACATTTTGCCAAACGTAAAGTTCACATTATTCTTGGCGACTCCAACACCGTAAGATTACATGTGAAAGATTCAGATGTTATGAACATATCTTTATCTGGAAAAACTCTAAATGATATTAAACTACTGGTTAACAAGGTAAATCTAAAAACTGACGAAACAGTGAAATCGGTCATAATACATCTAGGCACCAATGACATTGGTAATACTGACAACGAGGCAATAGTCAAATCAGCTGTCAATGCAATGAGACTGGTCTCTGAAACCTACCCTAAAATTCCCATAGGGTTTTCCAGTATCCTGCCTCGCATGGGCACATCAAAATTTGTCCGGGCATTTAACGACTCCGTTAAAGCTGTTAATTTGGCAGTTCTAGATTTTTGTAGCAAAGAAAAAGGGTTTCATTTCGTCGACAATGATTTATTTGTGTTTAAGAATGGTAAATTTCAGAAGAACATGTTTGACTCTAGAGATCCTAATGGTCTTCATATCTCGGAGGAGGGGGCGGATGAGCTGTACTGCAGCTTGACCGCATTTCTTATTGAAGGCGAGTCGGATGAATTAGGCGATCAAACGCCCTGGATTTCAAGGAAGCGGACAAGAGGCGACAGCTCATCTACTCCTCCATCTGCGGATAGGAAAACAAAGTCTGCAAAAAACCATGTTTAAACATTGAAATGTAATTCCACTTATTGTACATACTATGTTTTCTATATGTTCAATCAATGTAAATGGGATAAGGAATCCTAATAAGAGGAACTTAATTTTTAATTGGTTGCACGAAAAGAAATATGATGTAATATTCTTACAAGAAACGCATTGCGGAAATGATATGGAAGCCAATAAGTGGGGTTCGAAATGGGAAGGGAGACACTTTTGGAATCATGGGAATAGCTCGTCTAGAGGTGTTGCCGTTCTTTTTAGAAAAAACTTTCCCTTTGTTAATGAAATATGCATGAAAGACAACGCAGGTCGCTTTATTTCTTTTAAAATTCAGATTGATGAAAATAAAACTTTTTGTCTAACTTACATATACGCGCCCAATAAAATAAATGACAGGCGAAATTTCTTTCACTGTGTTAGTGCTCAATTGTCTGGTATTCATTGTCAACATATAATTGGGGGCGACTTCAATAGCGTATTTGACCCAGTTTTAGACCGTAAATCTTGCTCTCAAGTTTATCGTTCAGACGACACGTCACGTGACTTACATGACTTAATTTCTGCGCTCGAAACAGAAGATATCTGGCGGAGACGCAATACACCTTTACGCGAAACGAATCTAATTCAAGAATTGATTTTTTTCTTACTTCAAAAGAAATTAATAATGAAATATGCAATACAAGTATTGCAAATTTCTTATTTTCGGATCACAATTTGATATCTATTAAAGTTAGCATCTCTGACGTAGAAAGAGGTCGCGGGCTATGGAAATTAAACGTCAGTATTTTACAGGAAACATCTTACATATAAATAATCGAACATTTTTGGAGATCATGGAGATTAAGAAAGCGTGAATTCACATCCAATCGAGAATGGTGGGATATGTCAAAACATGTTATAAAGATGCTTTCGATTGATTTCTGTTCGAACTTTAACCGGAAAAAATCCCAGATTATTAAATTAGAAGACAGATTAAACTCTTGAAACAGTCAAGTGAAGATAAAGAAACATCCGAAGAAATAACTTTTTTAACAAACGAAATCAGTAATTACTACGAGAAACAAGCAAACGCGGCGAAAATCAGATCTAAAGCAAAAGATATTGAAGAAAACGAAAAACCAACGGCTTATTTTTTCAATTTAGAAAAATCTAGAGGTAAACAAAAACTTTGGTCAAAAATTCGCTGCGATTCTGGAGAGCTTAAATTTGGAATTGAAAACATTTTAGAAGAACAATGTAAATTCTATAAAAACTTATTTAAGACAGAGGGTATTGACATAGAAAGTGCAAACAAACTGCCAGCCTGTACCGACGCAAAACTTAACAAAGAATTTGCAAGGAAACTTGAATCTTCTATTTCAATGGAAGAGTTAGGTAATGCTGTTTTTGATTCTAAGAAACATAAATCACCTGGTTTTGACGGCATTCCTACAGAATTTTATCAATATTTTTGGTATCTCCTCAAGTTTGATTTTCTGGAAGTGGTAGAAGAAATTTTATTAGTAGGCTCATTAACTGACTCACAATACAAAGGAGTCCTCTCCTTAATATATAAAAATGGCGAACGAGAATGCCTAAAAAATTGGAGGCCTATCACATTGTTAAATGTTGACTACAAAATAATTGCTAAGTGTTTGGCTAATCGCCTGAAACCAATTTTACCTGAAATTATATTCAACGACCAAAAAGGTTATGTCGACGGTCGAAATATAAATGAAGCTAATCGTTTTATTCAAGACGTTATCAGTTACAGTGATATAGAACAACATGAAGGTATCATAATATTTCTCGATCAAACCAAAGCCTTTGACCGCTGCGAATGGCAGTGGATTGATCTCTGTCTTAAACATTTTGGTTTTGGGGGTAAATTTTGTTCATGGGTGAATATGCTTCTTAAGTTTTCTAAAACAACAATCACAACTAATAGCTATATCTCAGACTTTTTCTCAATTTCGCGTTCTATAAAACAAGGGTGTCCTATTGCTCCTCTCCTTTACATCATTCAAGCCGAGCCAATGGCCTGCAAGATAAGAAGTAATCAAAATATAGTTGGCATTCAATTACCAATAATCGATGGTAGATCGGCACAAGCAAAAATAAATCAATACGTTGACGATACGCAACTCTTCGCTAAAAACGAGTTATCTCTGCCATATATTTTTGACGATTTATCTATTTATGAAAAAGCATCAGGAGCCAAAATGAACAAAGAGAAAACAAAAGGCCTATTCATTGGATCTCTAAAAATGGAAAACCCGAAATTTAAGGATATTAGCTGGACAAAAAATTATGTGAAAACCCTAGGTATATGTCACGGATATAACATAAATGATGACAATCTTTGGCGCGATAAAATCATTAAAATTAAATCTTGTGTTCAAGTCTGGAAATCTAGAAATCTATCAATAAACGGTAAAGTGTTAATAATTAAAACGTTCGTGCATTCAGTAATCAACTTTGAAATAGAAACGCGCGGCATTCCAGATAAATATTGCAAAGAATTGGACAAAATAATATCAAATTTTATATGGAAAGGAAAACGTGCATTAGTATCGGCAGTGAACTTAAAACGACCAAAATATTCAGGAGGTTTAAACCTTTTCTCAGTCTCGGATATAGTAACAGCAAATATGATCAAAATTGTGTACAAAGTCATCCATTCAGAGGTACAAAATTGGAATATCATTGGTAAACATTATTTTAAAACTGTCGATTCGCTGTTTAATCAAAATTTCTTTCTATGCACTTTGTCTTGCTCGGAAAGAATAACTTTCAGACAACCCATGCCCAGGTACTATAAATACGCATTAAGCAATTGGAGTACATTTCTGAAATCGTTTAACCCTTTGTGTAAAACAGATATACTAAATGTGTCGCTTTTCGGGAATCACAAAATAAAATATAGGAACAAGCCGATCTTATTTAAATCGTTTATAAAAAGTGACATCAAACAACTTTGTGATATTTGGGACAGGGAAACAAATACTTTTATAAGTGATATCCAGCTATTAAATAAATTACAAATAAATTTGCAACAAAATTGGGTTCATGAATGGGAAATTTTACGATCTGGCATTTCAAAAACCTACACTGATATTTTAGCGACCAACATGTCTGTCGACGAACGATCTACAATATCAATATCATTCTTAAAACTTTTAGATGTTAAAGGAGAATTTATAAAATACAACAAACTGCGGTCAAAATTGATAATAACCCAGTTGTATTGCTTAAATAACCAATCTAAATTACATACAGAGAGAAGATGGGAGGAACGTCTCAACCTTGAGCCAAACTTTAACTGGCGGCACATCTGGAAGAATTGTTTAGATTCATATGCTTCCACCTTTCTGGGAAGAATCTTATCGTATTATTAACAACGCATTTCGTGCCATAGGAATCTCATCTGTAACATTTTCTGCACAAAACATAGCGCTTGGATACAATCCGCATAAGTTCTCAAATGTTATAAATACACTTATATTTGAAACCAAATGGTACAAATGGAAATATAGAAATGATATGAAATTCTCAATCCGTCCCTTGGAAAAACAGTCTTTCGTGATTTTCTTAAAAGTGGATCTTAAAAATATTTTTTCGCACAAGCGTCACGGGGAAGAATCCAATTAAATACGAGTATTTATAGGTTATTAGACGTTTTACTGTACAATACGGGAATATATTTGGACGAGTACACAGCTTGAAAAGTCATATTATCCGATATGACTTTTCAAGCTGTGTACGCGTCCAAATATATCCCGTATTGTACAGTAAAACGTATAATAACATTTTTATTCTACATCTAATAAATGAAGCATGACTTTTCAAGCGCTTAAAGACTATTCCATATATATTCCATATTGTACGGTCCAATATTTTAGTAAGACCACGTGTTTTTATTCATTCGGATCATTTTTACGGTTAACGGCTTTTATCGTTGTAAAACAATGGTAAAGTGCATTTGCACTTAATCATCCAATATGAAAAAAATACGGACTTTTTTGGATCCAATACGGGAAAATATTGGACGGTCACGTGGTAGAATTAAAGGACGCTAATTGGATGAATTTATTAGATGTAGAATAATCCAATGTATCAAACAGGGCATATAAGTTTCGCAATACAGTTTTTCTTCTACTCCCTGTCAACATTGACATAACTAATGCTAGCAATTTTGCTACACAAATTCTCACCGCTTCGTTCTTACTATTACGTTTCATGTAAGGTCGAATGCTACACTGAGTATTTGTTAATAATATATGATCCATATCGTTTCCAAAAATGAAAATTATTGACTGAATGAATGAATGAATGAATGCGTAAGTGAGTGAGTGAGTGAATGAATGAATGAATGAATGAATGAATGAATGAATGAATGAATGAATCGGACCTGAACGATAGAAATTTAATAAATTAAATTAATTGAACTAAATTGAATTAAATTTGAATTCGAATTTGAACTGAAACGAACTAAATCAATTTGAAATTTATTGCTATGAATGTTATTTGATGTTTTCATTGTTTTTATATTATTATCTGTGTAATATTAAATAAATGGGGTTACCCGTGAAGGGGCCCGAAAAAAAAAGAATTTAAACAACCACAGACAGAAACACAAAATATGATATCTAACTTGTTTACTTATTTTACACGGATATAGTTATTAAGTATAAAAATTGATACCTCATGCGAACGAGGCCAATTTACTATCTGCGTACGCATGCATAGACTAGCGTACGCAGAACGAAATAATCGCCCTTCCTCCCAAAATAGATACAAATAAAACGTCAAGGAAGATACCATACATTTTGACTTCAAACAGTTTTTTTCTCATCTCTTTACACTATATCGTTTCGGAAACCGTCATGATGTTTGTTATTGAAAATAATCACGTGACAAACTGAATATTAATTAACGTTTATCGCTCAGCAGTAATGTCGACCCCAACATTTTGAAAGTACATTCTAGTCACACCCTATCACTTGGAGCTTTTGTGACAGTATTATCTTTCTTTATACATGAATTAAATATGATGGACTGTCACTTTAAATAAATGCAGCGAATTAAAACAACTTAACATAAATATTATTATAGTGTTAACACATAAGCGCGCTTTAAAAAGAATCTGTCATATATTGCATTTCCAGTAATACGAAACAGATCACTCGAATCACGCTTCTATTTCCAAAGATTGCCGGAGATTGCCGAGAAGGTACGATTGGAAATACATGTAGTATAGGTTAAAAGATATACTGATGTACATCATTATTCTTAGAAAAGCAGATATATAATACACTGTCACTCTGTGGCGTTCATAGCAGAGCTATACGTTTTCCACTTAACGTTGCTGTAGAATTTATTCAGAAATAACATAGGAACTATTTTGCTTTACTGTTGGCTAAGAAGAAAACGCATGCCCAAATAACGTATGCAATTAAACCTTAAATTTGAACATTAAATAAAAAAAGGAATTAATGGAAAAATAAAATCGAAAATACTAACTTATTATCAACTTGGATAGTAAAAGAAGGGCTAAATTTACAACTGGCACATTAAAAAAAATAAATGTTAATTATATAACTACAACGTAGACTGAAGGACGAAATGCAAATTTAAAAGTGCATGTTAAAGGCATACAGATACTGTGTTCTCTAACGTCTTTATTTTACGAAATATGTGTGATTTACGGTCAATTTGGCTGCGAAGGTCGAGACGGGTAGCGGATCTGAGCACTGGCACGCTCTCCGTGGATTATACAGGGCGTCCAAAACGTCCAGAAAGCCAGTGGAAGTTGGCCATATTTGCAACTGTTCCTGCGCTGATCGTTATTGGACAAAGTATATACAATTTGACAGATGACGTCACGGTAGAGTATATTGTGTTTTAACATTTTCTTTGCTTGGGTTTTAACTTATTAAGTAGGAGATTTTTGAAAAACCCCATGTTAGTAGATTGGGGTATGTCGTTGTGTAGGCAGCCACAGCGTCAACATTTCATATATTTTTTTTCTATCTATGTCCACATTTTCTCAGTAATCATTTAAGGAGCGCTTTGAAACCTTACATAGTTGTCTTCCATCACAATAGCAATTTTCAGGACAATCGATTGTGAAACAAGTAATTGCAAGTTATATTTATCATGCTCAGTTGCTGCTTCATACATTGAAACCAGTACTCATGTCGATTGTAGATTGGGGAAACTGGAGAAAAAATCTCGTTCCTTGCGGGATTCGAACCCGCACTCTCCGAAATCTATAGTCTGATACTCTTCCCTTGAACACTTTTGCTCCACAAATAAAATTGTTGCTTTAAGGATGATTATCGGAATGTAACTCCAATTTTTATCAAAAACTTATAAAGCAAACTTCAAGTTGTCTTTGGAGACCGGTGGTAATTGTTCACAGGTGATTTTGTTTTTAAATCGGTTAAATAAAATGTGGTCTTTATTCACAAATAGTCTTTGTTTACAGGTTGTTTTTAACAGAGGTTTGACAGTATTTTCTCCGTCATAAACCTTAAGATTTACTAATGTACATTGTTTTCGTTACACTTTAAGCACGCTTTGATTTGCATGTGAAATGACGTCATCAAGTTGAGAAGACGATATAACTTATTATGCATTTCGTCAAAATATGTTATAAAATCTCCAATTAGTTATGAGAAAACAAAAGATGATTGTTAATTCTTTCCAAATAAAGTAACAACTTAAAAAAGTGAAATATGCATATCAGGAATAACCAAATCCAACAGACAAAGCCTCCCCACACAGCCAAAAAGTAGAGGAGAGAGCATGGTTATACAATAATCAGTTTCAAAAATAGACGCCACGAACAATTAACGAAAGTGAGAACTCGAGGAGTTACCACCTTGGAACGGCCAATGGCAAAACGATTTGCCACTGGGGACTTTAACCAGGTTCTAGGGTGCACAAACCTCACACTTGCCCAAACAGGTTAAATGTCATATGTTAAATGTCAAAACTTTGACCTTAGACACGATTTCCCCATGATGTGCCTCATTTGATAGCTTACTTATTTATTCCTGTCTTTTCCTATTTTTAGATGTTTCAGCAAAATATCATACTGAAGGAAAATATCCGATTTACTGTGGAAGTGGCCCAAATAATACACCGTATTGCGATCGAAAGAGGCACAACTGCGCTCTTCGTAACGTCCGAAGAAGGCTCGTCTGATCTAGTTAAGAAGAGACTTCCAGGTCTATACACCGCCACAAACAAAACTATTAAAGAGCTCTCTAATTGGGAACCAATAGAAAACATCGACCATTTTCAAAACAAGGAACTTTTCTTAAAGTACCTGGGTGACTTCCGATCACAGGTCGAAAAAAAGATCTTCTATCTACGCGACGTGATCAATTTTTATACGGACATTAACACAGCACTAGATAGTATAATAGATACAAACGTGCACATGGAAATTCCCTTCAAGTATTGGACGGATTTGGCATCATTTGACATGTTACTGTTCGGTAAGGAGCAAGCTGGCATTGAACGGGCTTTAGGAAGCACCTATTTCTCTAGAGGTATGTTTTGCATCACTTTTGTGTTTTTTCTCTCTTTGAGGTTGAATAAGTTGCCGTAAGCGTTTTGGGGGCACAGCAAAAATAATGTCACCGTTTTTCATCATTTACATACGGTGTCCATAAACGGACATTTTCCAAACTTTTAATTAGTAAATTATCGTTTAAACGGAATAGTATTTCGTTTTAGTATTTCCTAATATTATTTCGTTTCAACAGTTTAAATCTGTGTAAATTTCATTTATAGCGTGTGTTTGTGTATATGTTTGTCTCTTTGCGGCGTTGGAGACTACGGTGTTCCGTTGAGGCCATCGTTGTTTTGCCCTGTCGACCTCAAGGGCGAAAACACGAAAACTCGTAAACACGACGCGAGATCGCGAAACAACTATGGTCTCGCCCTCAGGACAGCGTTACACGAAGCGAGGTCGTGAAAGTACGATGCGAGATCGCGATATTAATGATGTGAAACTAATTCTATATTGTATTTAATATTGGGAAACCAAACTTTTAAAATTTCAACAATATTAGGAATTTTCAACCAAATTCATTAAATTATTTTCTCTGCTGCAGGAAAAGTATCTGGGTTAGGATACTTAAGTTACCGAGTAATTTGAGCGGCACCACGCCCACCATTGTAACCTACACATGTGTATTCTTTTTATGCATTGTTTCAATAGTATTTTTCTTAAATGTAATGTTTTAATAATGGTTTCTGTTTTTTTACAGTAGCAAACATACAAAAATCTTGTTAAAAATGATTTATTTTTTCTTTAGCTATATGACTAAACTTTATACACTTTCATGATAATACTTGTTGACCAAAGAAGTGTGGCATTTATACATCTACCAATGATTATTCCACCACCACACTAATAAGCTTGTAAGCTACTATTAAAGGTTTTGAGCGCATTTTTATATCAATCATGCTACTAAAGATGACCAGATACTAGTAATTATCGATATCAGAGATTGGGAATTAAATCGAAATAAAAAACAACGAAAGAACAACAATCAGTTAAGTATTTGATAGAACAATTTTAAACTCAATAAGTATTGAATTGATATTTAATGAGTCCATCAGTTCTTTGAAATCATCTTGATTGTTAAAAGTCTTAACGGGCTTCACGCTTACTTATTATCAATAAAAACCTCGGACGTAACACACTTCTACATTTTTTTATTCGTAAGAAAAAGTATTTAGCAATATGTGCCGGTAGCCTTATGATTTTAATTGTTTTCTTGACCATTATAATATACTGAGCCAAAATAAAAACATGACAAAAGTAACAAGGAAAATTCATGTTACATTAATAGATGACATTGAATGTAAATATTTGGTAGAATTTGATCACGAATATATTTATCTTGGAAGTTATCTATTTAGTATCTAATGGTCTGAAAAAATAGAAAAAAGTCATCGTAGCAGAACAGTTCGATTTCGTTTCTTCTTTGATTATAATGGAGGTAAATTGCCAATAAAGGATATTTAAGTAATCGTATCTTTACATTAGTGGAGTTAAAATGTTGAGTTTTTCCTTCTATACAATCAATTAACTTCTAAATGTGAAAGTGAAAAAGTCAATTTGAGACTCTTACGTAAAAATAACGATCTTGTTATTAATTAGAACAAAGAGAATATAACATTAACCTTTGTAAAAACATCTTTTCGCTTTATCAAATGTCCTGATATGTTTTAATTTATACCACAAATCGTGTTTACCTTTTCCAATGTCAATTAATAATGTTGAGCTGATGGGTGGGTTGGAGTTTTTTCACCAAGACAACTTGTACTTGTTTGTTAATATGATAACCTGTTGGGGCAAGTGTGAGGTTGGTGCACCCTAGAACATGGTTTAAACCCCCAGTGGCAAATTGTTTTGCCACAGACCGTTCAAAGGCTTAACCCCAATAGTTCTCTTATTGATAATTGTTTGTGGTATCTAACATGTCTAATTTGAAATTGATTCTCTAATAAACTCATGCTCTATTTTCCTCTCTTCTTGTTTGGCTGCGTGTGAAGGCTGCTGTTTTTTTTTTAATTGTTGCAATTCTTAATATGCATATTTCATTTTTTTTCTAGCATAAATTGCATGTTAGCAAAATGCAGGATAGCTCGTGTTAAACGTTCACAAAGTCACTATTCACTGTTTAATTATAAATCGAAATCTAGTTTTAATAATTAAATAAATAAAGAGAGGTTATTCAATATGAAACGTTTAAAATGCATGTACATGTAGAATTAAATGTGACAAATAATTGGAACTTTGTATGAGTGTATGTGCACAGCATGTTATCATCTCATCTGTTAGGTTCAACCCTGTGCCACTGGCACAGTTGTTTATTTAAATTAACATGCAACGACTTCTCGCAACCCCAACGTGCATGTATTTTATCTAGAAATGCAGACATGTTGGAAATTACGATAAAAGTAATATAATCGGATAACGCTTATCGAAAACGGATTGTTTCATTACTGGTTCATCTAATTAGGCGCGGTAAAAACTGAGAAATCGCGATTGATTTATTTTATTGGAACAATTTCAATATCTGCGAAATAAGGGATAAATGTGCATTTTATAGTTTATTTACTTATCACTGTAGCGTTGTGAGTTGCGCTCTAACCCGGGACTAGGCGGCTTGGAAGTGCCTGAAACAATGCCCGGAGGGGCACCTGGGGTCTTCCTCCACCTGCAAATAGCTGGAGTGGTCATTATATTCAGTAACTGAATGCTCGCCATTATAGTAGAAGAAGAAGAAGAAGTATGCATTTGCATTACAGGCATGAACGTGCTCAATTAAACCGATCTTGTAATATTTCAATATTTGTCGTGTTCAGTGGCTTTCTAAGTTTCTTTGTCATCTGTTTGTAATTTTAGAGTTTGATAATCAGTGTTTTTTTTCTCAAATACTACCGATCTTTTTGTAGTTGCTTTCTTCCACTTCAAAATTGAACTTGTAACCATGTTGTGCTAGATTTATGCAAAAAATCGTGTTGCTCTGTGCAAGGACATATTACTTATTCGTTTTCACGGATATGTGTATAATGCGATAGTGCGCCCTCTTGCTATCTACGATAATCATAAATTTCGCAATGTGGCACATAAATATTGAAAAACCTAATTCCTCACCTGAATCAGGAAACTTCGTAACAAAGTTGTTTGGGCTGGAATTTTTTTATTTTATGGTTAATATTGCCCAATCAAATTGAATAATTACTAGATGGGGACCCGCGCAAGATCTGGCTTAGAGAAGACTGTAGCGAGAGAAGAACAGGATGTTATTTATATATAAACTGACTTATCTACTATCATTTATAATGTTTTCGATACCGTAATGTTCAAATAGAGGCGTGTAACCTAGAATTGTGAACCGATGCAACATATGTAAATGCTTTTACACGGACAAGTCCGATAAAAATCCAGTTTTGTTATATTTCAACAACAGCCTTGAGTATGTCTATAACTGTAGTAAAGTCCAACTCAAGTATAAATCATGTAGATAATCTATTATTATTTCGTGATTCATGTATTAACCCTCGTACTACCTTGGTGACTTAAAATGATATTGCCTCTACCTGAGAGCGAACCCGCATCTTCAAGGCGACAGCGCCTAGCCCTGCAATTTCGACGACGCATACAATTGAGCTAACAGGGACAACCCCCCCCCCCCAAAGGTTGATCGGATACTGCTGATATACGTTATCATCACTGCACGACATCGGTAACGGATAATTTTACCGATACAGCACTGACTATATGTACGGAGAGACAGGTTTCAAGACATATTACAAAAATACCAGGAAATTCATGTGCGTTGATGCATTCCTATAATCCATTACCATGTAAACTATGAACCTTCTTGATATTTACGATATGGCAATTTTCTTTATTGTTATCGGGACATTAAGTTAATTAAATGTCTATAATTCAAAGGTTCAATTTCAGAACATCAAAGAGGCCTCTAATCGTCCGATTAAATTCAGCAAAATCTCTGTGTAGCATTTCTACTTTCGGTCTTTTCTGTTTTCCGGTAGTACATTTTCCTCTTTTGTCTATTTTCGTACGTATCAGTGCTTATTAAAAAAAGAAATGTCAACTTTGGATGCTTACATATGAGTGCTTTGGTGACATAGAACAGAGTAGCTGGAGATTGCGCTGTTTCTCCGACAAATAGGCGAACCAATTCTTTAAATAATATAGAAGCATATTTTAAAAGAAGTTTTTACCGATTTTGACCGGATTTGTGAAAACACAAACAAGTGAAGCTTTCTCAAAATACAACAAGAATAAAATTAAAAAATTAGTCTAGTACGTTTACTGATGTCGTTCACATGGGAAATGTAATCAAATTGCATATGAACTCCTGAAAAAATCCACTGATAAACCACAGAGATATCTTTTATTAGTTCGTCTTAAACCAAGCAGTTATTTTGCACTTTACAGAACCACAATAATAACCACACATTTGATAGGTCATTTATTTACTCTTCAACTTCGTTCCCTACGATGAAGTCTTATTCATCCAACGAATCATAATTTCTGATGGTAAACAGTGTGACGTAATACTTTAAAAGGCGTGGCCACTGTAAAACCGTTCACAATTTATTGGACGTTACACGATGTTTTGACGTGTGACGTCGCCGAGCACGCACATTTTGCCACGAGTAGCTGCGATAAAGCGTGCCGTCATTCACTTTGTCGTCAATGTAGCTGTTCCAACAGCCATTCGAAAAAGCCGTAATATCACGAATTCGTCTAGTCATTTCTGTATTTATTTTAATGAGATTATTAATGAGTGTAAAAATAAGGATTGAATCGATATTTGATGGTTTTCATTCGGGCTTCACACACTTTAAACAAAACCAGCTGTTTTCCATACCCAAATGAAAACCATCAAATATCGATTCGATCTTTAAGTGGAAAAATAACGTAAAACGAATGAAAACTGGTGTCACGTAAAAAAGACTGCAAGAGTTGTAAGTAATACTGTAAGGACTATGTTAAAATACAGTCGTGTAAAGTATTTGGGTTGTTAGAGATTTTGGCTTCGCACACTTTATTAATAAACAATTCGAAATTTGTTGTTAATTCTTTCATGACTAAATTGATGAATACAATATGAAGTCAATCCTTAAGTAGTATACAATTATTTACTTATTAGCTGGGAAATATGCTGTGATATTGACCTAAAAAATCGTTATTGACCGAGGCGATAGCCGAGGTCAATAACGATTTTTGTGGTCAATATCAACAGCATATTTCCCAGCTAATAAGTAAATAACTGTTTTATTACATGAACTATAAATAGTTATGTTTTAGAAATCTTCAATTAAGACTTATTTCAAGTGGACTCCGTGCGGCTTATCAAGCTAATTTGAACGATATATGGCTCGAAATATAACGTCAACGGTAACGCGACGTAAATGACGTCATTAAAATAACTATTATTACATGAACTATAAATAATATAAAAGATGAAAACTTTCGCATTCTATTTATAGACAGGTCAATATCAGCGAAAGCGGGTCAATATCTAGATTTATTGACTCGGTTATTTTGGGGGTGTGACCAATCGCGTTGCGTCTATTTATAGTTCATGTAATAAATGTTTATATCAAATGTATATATTGAGAGGATATTTTTTGTTTCACTGAAATATCGGTTTTACTTCACGAGTAAACAGGAAAAAATGATAAGATTACGAATGGTTTAGCCACGGGTGAAAATATCAGGTTTTGGTGTTCACTTGTGAAATAAACCATATTTTACTTTATCAACCACGTTTTCTTTTAAATTTTTTTCTTGTGAAACAAATGTGAAACACTGCACTTAAATGGAACGAAATAGGTTAAAAAGGGCCTCGACAAAGACAGTAGATTCCGCATTTTAATAACAGTGAAACTACCAATTTCATTATACGGAGAAAAATCTATAATTCACTGAAAAATATATATCGACCCGATAGTAAGCATAAGTTTTCCCGCAGTAAAATATCGATTCACTTGTTGAGTAGAGATTCTCAGCACATCACGTGACTGTATACATGTATACAAATTTCCCTTATTGCACCACGGTTATGACCGATAACAGAGAACTAATCAGGCTTTGTAAGCATGGTCTTGTTTTGTGCCGGCTATCAACCAGTCGGATCTGCAGAATGTCAATATAAGCCTCTCAGAACTTGTCATTGTCGGTGAAATTGTCATGCATGTTGTGATAATGATGTTGACAACGAAATTCATTCTTATCAATGTCCTTGAAATCAATGTTGACTTTGTAAAAATTACACTTCGAAAGTCACGTCCAATACAAAAATCAGTACAGCCGTCCGTTGACTAACATGTATTGAGTCAAACATGAAATCGCGAAAAAGCTTTTGTAATTATACATAAATTATCATTACATGTCATCTATACAGTGCAAAATTTAAATACTGTATTGCGCTCAACAACTGCATGTAATATTTTAAACCTTTAATCTATGCCTACTACATTGTGAATAAAATCGACCTTCACTCCAGTGTAGTTATCGTTTTCAATTACCTCCCTTGTCGGTAATACGCTTATTCCAAACCACACAGAATGTCAATCCCAGTGGTTGACTGTATATAGGGGTACTTGAACTATCCGTTTTGGGGATACGGAAGGTACGACTGTGTCTGTCTCTTGCATGGTGCTGTTGCCGTTTTTAGTGTAGTCTGAGGTTATCTTTAATATTTTAAGTATGTCAGAGTAGATTAATTTATTTTACGTTTCATACCGTATGTCCTTTGAAGACCTTCTATCATGGTACCACGGAAAGAAAACATGAGGAGTAAACTTGAGGTTATCTATAAATTTTATGTAAGTCAGACTAGTTTAATTCATTTTATATTCCAGGTCATATGCCGTTCGAAGACCTTCTATGGTACCATGAAAAGAAAACTTTAGGAGTAAATTTTATCAACAGATCTATTCAGGGATCCCACTATGTTCGGAAACTCTTCAACGACATGTACAGCGGCACCGTCCTTGAACAACAGATTGTAACAATGCGGGAACAGATCATTGCTAACGAAAACCTAAACCGATCAGTGATTGGTGGAACCATTTGGTTTGATAACATGACAGAGTATATAAATATATTGAATATTATTCAAGACTTACTTGCTGCTAGAATAGTACAGGCACGTATAGTTTGACTGCTTTTCTTTGGTTTTTTTTAATTGTGATCTAACTTTACACCCCACATTCAATGATGATGCGTTTATAAGTGTTATCTGCGCAACCTTAAATGGGGTTGTCCCGGCTAGCTCAGTCGGTAACGTAATCGTATTTGCATGGCTAGGCCCTGTCGCAGTACTGTACAGGTTCGTTTCCCAGTTGGGGCAATATCACTTCACATATTAGGTGCTCGGTCTTATTGAGTCCATATTACTGTCCTTGTAGTCTAGTCCTGGGTTGCAAAAATGTCTCTAATGTTCATACGGCAAGGTTTTGTTCTACTTTATTCTACTGAAATAGTTTGTCTCTACCGTTCGCTTGTGGTTCAAATTCTGATTAATAAGTTTGTCTACAGTTCATTTGTCAACGTTCTAATTCAACTGAAATAGTTGTCTCTACCGTTCATTTGTCAAGGTTCTAATTCAACTGAAATAGTTTGTCTCTACCGTTCATTTGTCAAGGTTCTAATTCAACTGAAATAGTTTGTCTCTACCGTTCATTTGTCAAGGTTCTAATTCAACTGAAATAGTTTGTCTCTACCGTTCATTTGTCAAGGTTCTAAATCTACTGAAATAGTTTGTCTCTACCGTTCATTTGTCAAGGTTCTAAATCTACTGAAATAGTTTGTCTCTACCGTTCATTTGTCAATGTTCTAAATCTACTGAAATAGTTTGTCTCTACCGTTCATTTGTCAATGTTCTAAATCTACTGAAATAGTTTGTCTCTACCGTTCATTTGTCAATGTTCTAAATCTACTGAAATAGTTTGTTTCTACCGTTTATTTGTCAAGGTTCTTATTCTGCTGAATTAAGTGAAAAGGAAAGTATCATTAATGTCATGGTCAGCGGCAAATGAACATGTTGTTGCACCTTTCTTGATCATCTTTAGCGAACACAGCTTCCTCGTACATCCAAAGACTAGAGAGGAAAAAAAGAGTATGGGATTTTATATGATCAGTTCAAATAAGACACCACAGACAATTAACAAAACAAACAAAAACCTTACCATGTCATACAGTGATGATTACGTTTATCAGGGTTATTTGATCAACATTTTTTGGGGTAGTCCCGGTTAGCTCAGTCGGTAGTGTAATCGAAATTGCATGGCTCGGCGCTGTCGCAGTACGTTTCCCAGTAAAGGCAATATCCAAAAAAAGAGACCACTTGGTCAGATAAAATACAAAACGATTGAATGCAATGATACAATCATGACAATTGACATCGTAATTTCAAGAAACTATTATAATATGTATAATATGTATATTGATATTCTCTCCTAAAATTATTCGAAACAAAAACCTATATTTTCTAGAGTGGACTAGAATAGATTCTTTGACATATTAAAATCTTATATGAGCCGTTTCAGAACAGGTGTTTTATGATAAATGTATTATTATTATTATTATTATTATTATTTTATTTGCCTATCCAGTTCCACGTAAAGAGGTCTGTAAGTGTGTATGTGACTGCTTTAAACCATTTTCAATGAGGCCAATTGTCTGCAAATACATGTTCCCTTGGCGGATCCCGTATCATACGTTGCATATTTATAACATTTTAAAACGTGTAGATAACCTGACAGCCATACAATAACGACGGCAGCGCCTAGCCAACCATGCTAGAGACAGACGCAGCACATACCATCGGTATCCCATAAAGGATAGTTCATGTATGCCTATATATTGCCACGTACAATAACTGACATTCTGCATAGTTTCAAATTAAGCATCAAGAGAGGTATTGTTAAGGAATGATTCTTATTTTGGTGCGCTTCATGCAGATTGGACGTGCACGTGAGAGCTGGCAAATCCATAAAGCGCGCTAGCGCTTTATGGTAAATTTGCCAACTCTCGCGTGCACGTCCAATCTGCATGAACCGCACCAAAATAAGAATCATTACTTATATTTACATTTTATTCATTTTTTTCTTTAAATAAACTTAAGTCGAACGCTTTCAAAAATTAGTATTAAGTGAAAAGGGGGAGTAATACGTGGGAGTTTTCAATAGTAACAGCCATGACGTTACTGACGTCATTACGGGTCATGCGGTTCATGCAAAATGAACCGATTTTTTTAAAGGAAGAGATCAATAGGAATGTAAATATAAGGTATTGAAACTGATAACCACGCTGAACATTTAACATATAACATAAATAATTTTCAGCATACTATCGACGAAAACAATGCTCTTGCAAACACACTCACAGCGAGCGTCGTTCAACTTACAATAGCTGTCATCATGGTCCCAATCGTTATCATCTTAGTGAAGAACATCATTCAGATCTCGAAGAAGCTCGGGAAGAGAACACGTGACCTGGAATGCGAGAAGCACCAAACGGAGTCACTGATATTTGAGTTAGACAATGAGCGAAAGAGAACAGAAGAAGTTTTGTACGAGTTGTTACCCAAGTCAGTCGCCATGACGTTATTACATAATGGCAATGTTGTACCAGAGGCGTTTGATTCAGCGACCATCATGTTCTCTGATGTTGTTAACTTCACAAGAATATCAAGGTATTGAATTGTAAAATATAGATTTTGTAAAGTAATGATCATCGTGTTCCAAATACCGAGGTATTGAATATAATCATATGACGGCATTTAATCATTAAATCATATGATATATTATGCAGCAGGTAATAATCATTGGCTAGCGTTCCGTAAAATATCTGGGTGATAGATCATAGGATGAAAACAATCATATGATATACAAGATTACGCACCAGGTAATGATCCTTGTGTTCCATATTAGAATATATGGAATACAATCATATGATAAAATATATTATGCAATAGATCCTACTGTTTAATAAGAATATCCAAGTATTAAATAATATGATAGAATATAATTGTATAATATTTTAGATTAATATGCAGTAGATAGTGATCATCGTGTTCCAAAAGAATATCCAAGTATTGAATAATAGGATGAACAACAATCCTATGATATAATACATTATGCAGTAAGTAATGGTCGTCGTGTTCCAAAAGAATATGCAAGTATTACATATTAGGATGAAAAACAATTCTTTGAAATAATAGATTGTGCCGTAGGTTATGATTATCTTGTTCAAAAAGAATAATCAAGTATTGAATAATAGGATTAAAAACGATATAAAATATAATGGAAAATATCATGTTAAATATTAATACCCAGGTATGAAATAATAGGATGACATATAATCTTATTATATAATTGATAATGCAACGGATAATGATCTTAGTGTTCCACAAGAATATCCAGGTAAAATGAATAATAGTTAAGAATACAATCATATGATACAATAGACTGTGCAACAGGTAATGATCCTTTTGTTCAATAATAATATCCTTGTATTGGAAAATATGGTGGAATATAATCATATATATGATATAATAGATTAATTATGCAGCAGGTAATGATCATCTTATCCCATAAGAACATAATATGCACTTGTTTGAATAATGTGATGAAATACAAGCGTTTGATATGATCTATTGGTCCTTGTTTCTGACAAGAGTATCGAGGTTCACATTGTCTCTTTTTTTGTCCATATATAAAATACATTATAAGTGTTTATTTTAAAACAAAATTATTATAAGAGTCATCATAATCAATTCAATTCTATTAAAACGATGTTTTTGCTGAGTCTGTGTGTCTTTGTTCTGTATTTCATGTGATATGATAGTCCTAGGCATCCTTTATCTCTGCTTTCTCAATATAAGATTGCCTAAGTATCTTTTTTATTTTTTTTTCTCATAATAAAATAACAACAGAATAGATAAACATTGATCGTAGGTTAATGAACCTGAAGCAGTAGAGAGATATACTGAATAAAAATATAAAGTATCCTCTATTTTTAGTTTATATTCTCATTAAGATATTTTCATTTAATGAGGAGCGCTTTGAATTGTGTTTTATTAGTAAATCTCGGTTGTCTTTAAGTTTAATTGCTCATGACCATTATCTTCCACATCAAGACCTGAGCAACTGTCCATAAAATACCAATTTGTAAAGGATTTCAAAATACTACATTTTCAATTAAAAGGGAGGTAATGGAAAACGATTGGAGTTTCTTACGTTGTCTATCGAGGACTTGTTGTCTTATTCATGTATGCTTTTCGGTCTTATTCACAACAAGAGCTGTTGAAATTAATTTAATGCTAACAAAATGTAAATGATTTTTAGAATGAATGACTTCTTCCTGAAACCCTAATTTAAACAAAGGAAAAATAACTAAGTTGTGACAGCGTATTTTCAAGAACATTTTTTCTTTGCATTTATTAGAGAAATGCATATTTTGTTCAAAGAAAGAATTTCGATTTTTTTGTTTCCTAAATTTACAAAATTAGATATAGGAAAGTGGATCCTTTTTATTTTTTATGAGTAATAATTGATACGTTTTACATGCACGAACGGGGACAGTTAACAATACAAATTTGAACAACTGGGCAGAAGGTAATAAAGCTAGGACAGAAGACCAAGCACACTTCTCGAGCATCTGAATAGCTACAATGGAGACCAGTCTTTATTTCAGCCAATCATATGCTTTGAATTTGAAACTGCAACATTATTTCAGCCATCTTTTTATTGTCGAGTTCAAACCTGCCAATCTGTTTGGCATTGTGAATCCGAAACTTAACGTAGCATAGCGGAGAAAGCCGATGTTGTCCGATTTATTAACGTTCTTTTAAAAATTATTTGCATTGTGTAGCATCCAAATACAGCCGAGACATTATCGTAGAGTAGTGGAGATAGCCGAAGTTTGTCGATTCTGTCCAAACATGTAAACGTTATAATGATATATGCATTTCTTTTCAGTCATATTACACCAATGCAAGTTGTGGCAATGCTGAACGCACTCTACAGAACTATTGACAACTGTTTAGAAGGATACGACGTATACAAAGTGGAAACAATAGGTACTTGACATCAAATGAAATATTTCAAAGATATAAACATCAGTTATAATACGTGCAGCATATTTGTATTATTCATATTTGAATTTATTATTCATATTTGAATTATTCACGAAATGTTTTTTTTTCATACTGATCAAGGTGATGCTATCAGTTTAAAACAAAATATGCCATGTCGTGAAACTTTATTATTTATTTGATTTGTAAACTAAATAAATTTCTTCACGTTTTTCGTAAAAATCATCTATAAATTCACAAAAGGGCACCAACATGATATTCTCGATTGCTCTGAATGTTTGGTGAATGTTCCATTCACTGTTGTTCGTTAGGCTTACGTATTTGTATGTACGACGTTGGCAGGGGTTCAAGAGTTTATTCAAGTTTATAGGGAAATCTTGTAGAACAACTTAGAAGATCGATCTGCCTCTTTTATCCCTGTCATCGTGTTCTTGCTAATTCGGTTCCAGGGACACTGTTCTCACGAAATTCATTTAGTAACCACCCTTTTGTTGAAAACTCTTTCTATATTTTATTTGTTTGTGTGCTTTTGCATGCAACATTATCGAGTTGATGGGTGGGTTCGAGTTAATTCGTCAAGACAATTTGTACTTGTTTTTTTTGTATAATATCCTGATGAGGCAAGTGTGAGGTTGGTGTATCATAGAAACTGGTTTTAATCCCCAAGTGGCAAATTGTTTAGCAAATGACCGTTCCAACGCAGTCATCCATTGGCTTCACATTTGGCGTTAATAGTTTGTGTTGTCTATTTTGAAACTAATCATCTTATGAACCTTGTTTTCTTTTCCAGTCTAGCTCTCAGCTGTTTCTGGGCCGTTGCTGATATGCATATTTCAATTTTATTGTTTCGAAATATTTTTTATCACAGTGAAATAAAAAATTCTTGATAATTTTTTGTCGAATAAGGGGCGACTCCTGGTTTTTTTTGTATTTCTCACTGAGTGAATTTAAATGAAACTGAATTTAAATCGTTAAGATACATTGGTATCTAGGAGGCTTCAAAAGCCCAATAGAGCTTGTGTTAATTGTTATGAAACCCGACAAAATAAATACCATTTTCTTGATTTTCTAGACTTGACTTGTGACGATATTGATGGTAATAAATATTGGTATCAAGTGACGATATTAATGATATTGGTGGTAACTGTTCTAGATTCCTCTGGCAAAACAGTAATATGGAGAAATTTATCGCATTCAGTTAAAGCTCTAGTTTCTCCTGTGAAAACGAAACATTCGTCTTCAGGCAAAAGTAGCGTCATTATCGCGATTTATAGTTTTTCATCTAATGGATGCCTGATAGAAAACATTGATGAAGTTTTTGAATTAAGTTAATATATCTGTATGAAGGACTACGATGTAAAATACAATATCTTAGATTATTAGCTGATGTAATTTATCATTTTGACTTAATTGTATGTATACAAATAAATATAAAATAAATATGAAGCTTAGCAAGAAAATCAGTCTATGAAAAACCATCGAAAACAAAGTGCACACTTTCATTTAGAATAGAGTAAAATTGTTTGAATTCTGTACTGCAGGCGATGGCTATATGGTAGCTTCCGGTCTCCCGATCAGAAATGGCGACAAGCATGTGGTAGAAATAGCGAGACTGACACTTCATCTCATGAAGACTGTCACAGAAATCGATATTCCACACCTTAATCAAAATCTTAGACTCAGGATTGGATTTCATACAGGTGTGTAGCTAGACATATCGATTATCGATAGAAGAAATGGATTAATCCACACCTCAATCAACCAATACAATACATGTTTGTTAACATGATACCGTCCTGAATTGAACCTTGCTTTTAAACCCAATTGATAAATATGTCTCACCTTAAAATCTAAAGCTGTAGATTTGATTTTATACATATCTGTTGCTGATATTTTGACGTGTTTATTCAAAATGTCACAGTCATAAAAATAGTTTATTTTAGAAATATTTACGCAGAAATTCTTAGAAATTCCTTTACGCTAACCTGAGCTCTTAACAAGCTCTTATTTTCATTGCTTAAGTTAACTGACCAAATAATACCAAATATTAATGATAGTTCCATTGTGAAAACATTATTTTTTTGACAATGTTTTTTTTCTCTGATACGCAAAAGGATTGTCATAAACTACTTTGATAAAAACCGCCTATTCATACACATATCGTTAATGGTTCAATGTCTAAGATGCGGTTAATGCCAGTTGTTATACTTTATAATGCCTGTAAATGACTGAATAGAAGCGAATTTCACAGAAATCATAAAAATGAATAAAGGAAGACACACTCCATTTTCATGTTCCCACAAAGTGCGAGGCATATAGAGTTGCACTTGTCCGTCCGTACGTACGTCTGTACGTCCGTACGTACGTCCTCCTAAACTATAAGGTGGATTTCTTTCAAACTTGCACAGATGATCAAGCAGGATGTGTAGATGATCGAAAAGAAAGGATTTTTTCCTGCGACCATTTTTACCAGAGTTATGGTCCTTTGTTACTAAAAATTATGTTGCAGCAGTGGGGGCATCAATATCCAAGGACACATTCTAGTTTTATTCTAATATTGGCAGAATTAATAGAGTAATAAGTACGTCGAGGATCTGTTGTGGGGGATTTTACTGCGTTAGTTACGCCATAACAACTTAAGCTTAAAATATACCGAACAAAAAGGAAAACTTACCAGTTTTTAAATTCAAATATTTTATTTTGTGATTATATATTATACCATTCATTTAATTTGTGGTATTTGCAAATATCTGTATATTTGATAAAGCGGGAAAATGGTGTTATCCTTTCACATAGGTTAAGGTTATCTCCTCTTTCCTATATAATGATAAGATCGATAATTTATAACATACAAGTCTCAAACAGATTATTTCACTGTCAAATTTAGAAGTTTATGGCATGTAGAGGGGGTACAACACAACTTTTAAAACCTACTAATGCAAAGAAATAAGATACAGTTACTTAAATATCCGTTTTAGCAAATTATCCCCCTTTAACACAATCCAACGCTTAAATTTCCACAAAAACGTAATGTTTTTCTTTGTTTCTTTTTTTAAAACCGATAGATTCTGAACCGACAACTTCGAAGATAAACATATTGTTGATAACTCAGATGTCCTCAGCAGTTGCTTAATTTCCACATGAATTGTTTACAATATTGATAACTCACATGTCATCAGCAGTTGCTTTATTTCCACATTCATTGTTTACAATATTCAGTTTGGTTACAGATATCACCAGTTAACGTATTATTTCCACCTTATTGTTTTGTGGTAACCCAAATATCACCTGTCCAGTTGTTAGTTCACAATATTGGTTACTCAGATATCATCATCTTTCCATCCTCAGCTTTATGATCTCGGGCCAATATTTCTTTCTTATTCAGGTCCAGTTGTAGCAGGTGTTGTAGGTATAAAGATGCCGAGGTACTGTATATTCGGTGACACGGTTAATACTGCTTCAAGGATGGAATCTACAGGCGTTCGTAAGTACCTTAAACTGATTTAAGGCATTTGTAAGTACATGTACCTCTTACTGATTCGATAATAAAATCGAACGTATCTTATACTGCTTTGTAATGCTTAAAGGAATTTGTAAGTACATGTACCCTTTACTGATTCGATTATAGAATCGTACGTATCTTATACTGCTTTATCCTGCTTAAAGGAATTTGTAAGTACATGTACCCTTTACTGATTCGATTATAGAATCGTACGTATCTTATACTGCTTTAACCTGCTTAAAGGAATTTGTAAGTACCTTTTACTGAGTCAATAATTGAATCTACTGGCGTTCGTAAATAACTTATACTGATTTAAGGCATTTGTAAGTACAATGCTTCTATAATAGAATCTACTGGCGTTCATAGGTACCTTATACTGATTTAAGGCATTTGGAAGAGTTCCTTTTACTGCTTCAATAATGGAATCTTCAGGAGTACTTAAGTACTTTCACTGCTTCAATGCAGGAATCTTCAGTCGTTCGTATACATGTACCTTTTTCTGCTTCAAGAACCTTTACTGTTTCAATAGTAGAATCTTGGAATCTACAGGCGTTTGTTATTACCTTAAACTGCTTCAATAACGGAATCTAATCTTTAGAAAGCGGTCCGTATTACCTTATACTGCTTTAATGACGGAATGTTATCCACAGGAGTTCTTAATTACCTGTTAATGCTTCAATAGTGGAATCCACTACCTTTCTCACTGCTAATTTAAATAAGTTTTACCCACCTCATCGATTTCATTGATTTAATTATTACGATGCGTGAAGACAAAATTTATGACGTCATTTTACGAAATGATGTCATTATACTGACACATTTCGCATGACACGGCTCAAGTTCAAGACATTACTCTGCTTTTAAAAAGTAGGAAGAAAGAAATTTCGAAGTAAAAATTCTTCATTTTCTTTAACTGAATCATTCGTTAGAACATGTGCTGAAATGTTTTTACGTTACCGATGTTAGAGAAATTTCAGTAGGCCTATATTCAATAGTCAAATGTACGAGGCTTATAAAATTCTAAAATCTCTGTAAACTTCAAGGTATTGTAGACAGTTTTATTAGTAGATTTGGTTCCTAACAAGCCAATTACTAACCCCTAAATACCTTACCTTACCGTAAGCTTATTCAGCCTTTTCTCAACCAGTTATTAACCCATTTATCTCACCAATCAGTTAATACCACAGGAGTCTTGTGAAGAAGAGGTTTTATGACAACTAATTAGGCTTGTTATTTGATTGTCTTATAAACAGATAAAATTAGGTTGACCGTGAATGAGGACTAAGCTTTCTTTTTGAAGGCGTTTGTATATGAAAACATTATAAGGCTGGAATGCATATGGCGGTGAACATGGAATCTTCAATGCGGTATTTTCAGAGTAATTCCTTTTCAGCCGCGTATAGTCCCTAGATAAAAGAATGGGTTTGCACGAAACGACAAAACAATGAGTGAAACTAAACAGAATATAATTATGACATGGGGATCTGAGAATATGAATCCCGCATATCACAAATATAAACGCCAAAGGCAAAATTAAAGATAAGCAGAAAGTATATCCTTTGGGTGATTGAAAAATTCCAAACCTAAATTGTCTGAGATATTGAAACCACTAATCTTTAAACAATATAAAAAAATAAAGTTATTTAAGAAATAATACTAATGCAGTAGTGTGGTCAACGATTTTCAATGTACGTAACTGATAACATCACTGAACTTAAATACTAACTGTACTGGATTCACTTTAATTTTTAATTAATTATAGATGATTTCGTTATTTCAGTAAAAGCTTGGAGATTTCACTTCAAGAGGATTCCAGTGAGAACTTTATCAAAACCAGTACATACTAAATTTATCGAAGCTTATATGAAGCATTGTATTCACTTGACCTGATTTTTTGTTTCTGTGGATAACAATGGAAAAAGCTACTGAGTATAATTAGTGATTTTTAAGCTGTTGAATCAATTTGAAAATTCAGTTACTGAGTACAATTCATTTATTAATTACAATTAATGACGTTTAAGCAGTTGAATCAATTAATATATTAAGTTACAATTTACAATTAGGTTACAATACAATTAATGGCATTAAAGTGTTTAGGCAACAAATCGCTTCTCTAACAATATTTTCAAAAGGCAAAGAGTAGTAACATAGTTGGATATTATAGTAGATTAATTTAATACCGTTCTACTCAAGCGGCCAGCAGGTAAAAGGAATACAAACATGAATCATATCTGGAATTAACACACACGGAAAAAAGCTAACTGACACAGTGTCATCCAAAAGCTAGGCGGAATAGAGAGCATCAGTATACCAAATGATCGATTTCAAAAACAAATTGACATTGGGTGTTATTCCTACGGAACCCCTAAGCGGACATTTACTACATTTTTTATTTTCCATATTACTTGTTTAAGGATGATATTATTTCGTTTAACATTTAATTTATTAATAGTATTTCTTTTTACATTATTAATAGTATTTCGTTTAAACGAAACATTAATTCGTTAAAACGAAATATTTATTCGTTAGAACGAAATAATATTTCGTTTAAACGAAATAATATCCTTAAAATTATGGAAAATGAAAAAAAGGTATGCAAAATGTCACCTTAGGGGCTCCGTATTTCGGTATACCAGGTTCTAGAGTGCACCACAAACAATTAACAAATTATCATCTTGAGACGGTCAGTGGCAAAACAAATCGCCACTGAGGGTTTAAACCAGGTTCCAGGGTGCACCAACCTCACGTTTGCACCAACAAGTTCTTATATGAACAAACAAGTACTGTTGTCTTGGTGAAAAATCCCAGCCCACACATCAACTGTTGCATACAAAAGCACACAAATATACAAAACATAAAAGGTTAATAATATTGTCAAGCAAAAGGGCAAATCAGCAAAAACACAATGACAGGGATAAAAGAAAAATAGATAAATTCGTTGATCTCAAATTCCGAAATACATCTCATGGTCACTGTAGTAAAAAAACTCGTGTATCTGTTTGCCCACGAAACTAACGACATTTAGTAACCCATTTATTTATTTGAAACACTCACTAAATTAAACTTACACAGTGCCTAGCTCAAAGCTGATTGCGGAGAGCGCAAACATTTACACTTTTCAACTAAACACTCTTAATAAATTTGCGACATATGACACAGATTTTTACACATTTCAAAATGTTTTATTTTCAGCTCAGAAAATTCAGATGTCAGAATCGTCTGCGAATTTTCTAAAAACTCTCAGTAAATTTATTATCACCGAACGCGGAGAAATTTCAGTGAAGGTAAGTGATACCATTATATGGGGCGCGTCAAGGGGAAAAGTGTTTTCGGTCGTATTTTAAATAATTTAGTTTTAAGTATATCTAGAAAATAGTGAAATATGCATATCATGAATCGCCATACTTAGAAAAAAGCCTCCCCATGCAGCAGAAATATGTGAAAAGTGACCGTGAAATGCAATCCATGAGGGATGATATTATTATTGTATTGATTGAAAGTACGGGGAGACGTTTAACGGCCGCCACACAACACAAATCACAGAAATAACTAACTATTCATAACTAGTTCTTTTCTTTTAACTCAAACGTGATTTTAAAGATTTTAATAAAAATGTTATTTTTATCACGAAATGCACTATCAGCAGAGACGTCTGCCCAAGTTCATGACGTCATTCCAAGAATAAAAGTTTACTGTTTGTAGGCTCTTATTTTCCGGGACACGCCTCGTAATATCTTCCTTTTTATATAATAGTAGTCCTTCCATATGAGAAGTAAAAACGAAAGTGACATCTGGTTGTTTGTCTGCCTGACTGCTTAATTGCATGCGTCCTGCCAAACCGACCTTCCATCTAATTGTTCGTTCGTCTGTCTGTCTTCATCTCAACAAGGAACCACTGTCATTGAAAGACCAGTAAATATAGGAAGACCGACAGTTTAAGCGGCTTATATTTCTACGTCTTTTACTGTCTTTGTATATAACTCTTTAGTTCTTGCTTTCGCACTAATTACTGGTTCAACTCTTTCAATATTTTTGTATTTTACTTTGTGAGGTCATAATTAAGGAAGAGGCATACAAAAATCTGGGACCATACTACAAAATTATATATTTATATTAATATTGGGGAGAAGAATTAATATGAGCTAACACTTGATAGTCTGTTCTCGCATCTTCTAAAATAAATATGTACCTTTTATGTTATATAACAACATATTTATACTCAAACCAACGCAGGGTGACAATTAATGCAATATATTGCGAACGCGTTATCAAAGCAGTTGGAAAGCCAATGAACTCTCTATGTTACAGTGCACAATAGTACTGTATCGAATGTCTCATAATTTGATTGCGTATCGAAGCCTCACGGAGAAAGTTTCAAACCGGAAAAATATAGAGGATATTTGTTTTAACCAGTGTAAGATAGAATATATTTCACAGAGTAGCTTCGCCACTCGTGAAAATACATCATCCCGGAGTTCACGAGTGAAATATATATCTATCTTTCACTGGTTAAAACATTTTTTTTATTTTATGCTTTTAGTGCAAAATTTACGTGAATTTGACACAAAAATTGCAGGAAATGGCGCCAAAACCGTTGTTTATGACGTGACATGACGTCAAATATGCAAATTTGAGCCCGTTTTCTAAACGTTCTCATTTGGTATCTTATGTGCGTTTGGGTACAAACGTAAAAAAAAAAATCAGTGAAAATAAAAATGATATTCCACTGTTTGAAAACAGTGAAATACCACTTCTATTTCATCGGGAAAATTCTATAATTCACTGAAAAGCATAAATAAAAAATTATCTTTACAGCTTACGCTGCGTTTTATCCCTTGAGTATATGTTTCATTTGAAAAATAAGACCGTTAATACTAATTTAATTTGATTCGCTCAAGTGAGGATCATCAATTCGTTTAGATAATGCAGCTCCACCTTGCCGATATATCGATTTTTATGACATTGTGAATTTGCTGCTACAAAACGCACACCTCCATTTTATGTGCTGCAACTGATAAAAATATTCCGGTATATAAAAAGTGAAATATGCAAATCAGGAATCGACACACTCACAAAACACAGCCTCCCCACGCAGCGAAAAAGAAGAGAGGAAAAGAGAGCATTAAGTTATAAGTATGTCAATTCAATTAATACGTCACAATTAACGAAAAAGTGAACCCTTAGTGTTACCGCAGTGGAACGGTCAGTGGCAAAACAAATTGCCACTGGGGGTTTAATCCAGGTTCTAGGGTGCACCAACCTCACACTTCCCCCAACAGGTTCTGATATCAACAAACAAGTACAAGTTGTCTTGGTGAAATAACTCCAACTCACCCATCAGCTTAACAATGTTGCATGCAAAAGCACGCAAACATATAAAACAAGAAGCTAATATCATTGCAAAGCCAAATGGGTAAGTACTCGATGATCTTACCGAGACCAGAGCCCTTGGAGTTAAATAAGCAAGAACACGATGACTGGGATAAAAGAAACAAATCGAGCTTCTGGGTTCTTTAAAGAAAAGATTCCCCCATAAACCTTTATAAACTCTCAAACCCCTGCCACCGTCGTGCAACCAAAGAGGTAAGCATAATGATCAACTGTAGAATGGTTAATCACCAGGCCTGCAGAGTGCTTTAGAATATCATGTTGGTTACCTTTCTTTTTGAAATAATAAATGGTTTTACGAATAACTGGGGGAAATTAATATTGTTTGTCTTCTCGGACAGTTCTTGTAATCAGCGTTATGTCGCTTTCATAATAACATTTTGTACGCAGATTTCTCATTTGATTTCTGGTAGATTTTTTTTCAAACTTTCACAGATGTTCGGGTATGTTTATAGACTTACATATTTGGCGTTCTTCATAAGAATAAAAAAGAGTGACTAACTGATCATTTTCAAATTTCTTAGTTTAAGATACAAGTACCGATTAAGTTACTGTCACAGTACGAAAACCTTACAATAACAAGTCAGCTGAAGTCTTGTCTGTTTAGCATTAATGTTACAATTTAGAGAAAACCTCCCTGACAACGTAAAATATAGTTCGTCTCTAAGTAAATTTCAAGTCTGAAAACTCTTACATGAAATAATCGATGTTGATCCTAATAAGTGTTGAATTATGTTTCTAAGTTTTGGAAACTTTTGTTCTTATCGGATATTTTATTTTAAAAAGACATTACCTAGCTTGTTATTGTTTGATTCAAGAATGCACACCCACAAACCGAAATACGCACACCTTATTTTATCAGAGCAGTGGTGCTCGCTCAATCAGTAGCAGTAGTTTATTTACATATTCAACTCCTGTCATTTATTTCAGGGCAAAGGTGTAATGAGGACGTATTTTCTCGATGGGACCCAGTGATATACCGCTCGACGTTGTATAAACTCGCAGCAAAGTCGTATTGAAACACACAATAATGTCGTTGTACAAACACACACTGAAGACTCCGTATACACATACAGCGATGTTGTTGTATGGTTAAACTACAGTAATTCATTTCCCATAGACTCCCAGTATAGCTTCATCTCCTATTCTGAATTATCTATTGGGCCAAGGCCTTAAAATCTTACTTTTGTAAATAAAACTAAACTAGAGACATCATAAAAACACAACAAAAATATAGCGTAACCAGTAAACTTTTTGTGACATGCACCACCCTCATCTTTGCGCCACTTTCAGTTTCACTTTGTCCAAAATATTACCCATTTTTAAATATAAAAATTTACATACACTCAAAATAAAAATGCAAATGTCTTGTTTCAACTTCTTCTATACACTGCTATTTAATATTTTATATTCTGCTTTTAAATTTTCAACCAATCACATAATTACTTTATCTAATAGTCCGCACAAACCCTGGACAAAATTGACTGGTTCCCGAGCGACCTGAATTACTGTAGTGTAACCTATAAACACACAATAATGTCGTTGCATAAACAAACAATGAAGGTTTTTGTGTAATCAGGTCATTCTTTAATTAAAGCATTGAATATCTATGAGATAACAGTGAGGAGCCTTGTAGCTGTATGGAGATCTATATCTGCCCAATGTTTGGCTAATATCCTATTTTTATTAGCCGACCGGTTGGAGGAGTTGCTGACTTTTCAACAATGATAATACTTATGGTTGAGACACGAAAAAATAAAGTCAAACTATAGTATAGTTATTCTTGTTTATTCTTCACACGACACTGAAATTACATGATAAATATATACAACTTAACTAGTTTAACCACGTACATGTAGAATAAATTGTGAAATTGAGAATCTGACATTAAGTGACTACAAAAATGTTACTTATACCTATCATAGAAACAAAGGTCATAGGCTAGTCCCTCCAATAGAAGGCACAAACATCCCTACTGTGATGTTAAAATATACATGTATGAATAGTGATCTTTGAAAGCAACCAAACACATCCGTAAGAAAATATCTCGGGGGCCTCAGTTTCGATAATGGAAACGCATTTAACAATGTTTCACTGTTCACGTCGCCTAGAGCGAAGCTTAATATTATACAAGGAAAACAGTACCAATTGAAATTTGATCCATCCTAAACGATGTTGAACAAGAAACCCTCAGTTTCAGTTGTCAGCCTATGCCCCCCCCCCCCCCCCCTAAAAAAAAAATAAAAAAATAAAATCGGCTTGCCGTTAACTATTAAACAACATGTGGAACTAAAAAGATTATTGTATAATATTGACGATGGATCTAAAAATATAACTCCTTGCGTATCACTATAATTTTAGAGGCAAATTATTTTTAAAAGTAGGTTGCGTATTCTTTGTTTATAAGTCTACTTACGTCATTTTTACTTACAAAAAATAATATAAACTTCTATCGTGAGTGTTAAATTACAATTATTGCACAAACAAAAAACAAAAGGAAATAAAAACAGTTCAACATGTGTGTAGTACGTTGCGTCATAACTCATATCTTTACATTCATATTGTGGTTTAAGATTGATGAAACAGCTGAATCTCTTTATAGACGTTGTAATACATTTGTTTCGACTTCCGTGAAAGCGACCGAATTATTTTTCGTTTCAAAAAGTGCTTAGCTACTTGTGTTATGTTTACTTACTGTATTATTTTATGAGTTAATGCTTTAATAATAAAGTAACAGTCAAATCTATAATTATATTAAATCAATTTTTTTTGTATTTCATAAGACAAAATGGAATAAATTTTAATACCATGTTTTAAATTTCTTTTAGTATACTTAAATAAATATGTCCCGAGTGTAACAGTAACTGTGAAAAATATCTCAGTTTTTATGACACTAACAAGTCGCCTTAGATCACTTTAAAACTTAAAAAATTTGGTATAGTTTCTCATAAAGATCTATATTTTGATAACTAATGGGTATTGTACATGCATCTGCACTAATATTTAACTGTTTGAGGTATAGTTTGCAAAAAAAAAAGCCAAAAAAATAGAGTATGTAGTTTTTCTTAAAAAAACTGTAGTAAGATATAAATTTTTGTTAGAAACCTCTTAGTTAAAGTAAATATGAGAGTGAAAAGTTCAAAGCTTGCTTAAGAAAAATTTGAATTCATTGGAACAAAATTTTTAACGTTAAAAAATCTGTATTCATATACTTTAACCTTTGGTGTTTTTTTCAAAATTCAATATATTACTTATATATTTTGAATGAAATTTTGAACAAATATGTAATTCTAAATTTTACCCCCTTTTTCACGCGTTGTCTTCATTATTTTGAAACCCACACATGTATAGGTGCCGCTCAAGTTCCCCACAAGATTATTGATTTTCTAAAGTGGCCAGAAAGAAGTGTGTAACTATACTATTTTCTACAGTTTACGCCAGAACGTTACGATAATATTCTGAGCCAAAATGAAAACTTACAAAATAAGATGGAAAACTCCTTTTACATTAATGATGTCAGTAAATGAAAATATCTGGAGGATTTTGATTATCAATATTTTTATCTTAGAAGTTGTCGTTTCAGTATCTGTTGGTTAGAAAAATAAAAACTATTTTGGTTGTTGCAAATTTACAGTTACATATTCTTCTTTCTTTAATTAAAGGGAGGATCGTTTGCAAAAAAGGACATTCAGCTGTGTCTAAGTACTTTAATAATAATAATAATAATAATAATAATAATAATAATAATAATAATAATAATAATAATAATAATAATAATTATTATTAGATAATGTGAAAAAGTGAAAATGCATATCAGGAATTGTCACAAAAATGAATAATAAAGAGCTGTTTTTAAGGTTTGCATTATTTGCATTAAATAAAACATGTCTTTGTCAATATAACTATCAGCTTTAACATGTCAAAGTATGAACCATTAATAAATACATTTTATTTGTTGTTCTCGTCCCGGATAAAGAATTCTCAACATCATTTGTCATTTACACAATAACAACAATGAGACAATGTCGCATTAAACTAGTTTTACATGACTTGTATTGCGGTTTATCCAAGGTCAGAAATGAATCTACTTTGCGTTTAAAAGTACACGGGATACAATTTAATTGCAACCTTTTCGTATTCGTGACAATCAACATAAAATCATCTATTAATAAAAAAATCTTTACATGCTTTATGACCTGTTTTAAAGGAATAAAAGAGACTTTATATGAACGTTATCGATACGTTCTTATTGACCTGAGTATAGAAAGAACACCTACAGAAGATTTTGTGCAATTGTACCGTGCACGGGCTAGCACGCGTTTCACTTCCGCTTTTGACCACTACCTCGTGTTCATCTATACCGGGTTCATTTCAGTTGCTTTGTGTTACACACATACTTCACTGACAAAAAACACAAAATTGTTTAGTAATATATATTTTATGAAAACGGATATGCCACGGCTATCTGAAAATGACAGAAATTTGGCTGTCAGTATGGTTAGAGTGTCACGTCTTCAAATGACGTTGCTCTTCATTTTTTGTGCTTCAGGCAAACATTTACAACCTGAGAACTCGGTATGCAACTACTGGGCCAGTTATGGATAGGCCTAGATCAGGTAGGCCCCGAGCGGTGTGAGAGAAAACCGTTTCATTACGTTTACCCATTTACGTTATCGCTTGACCCTAGCAACTGCTGGGGATCATAGACAAGATAGAGCACAAATTCGTGCGCGTCGATCTTATACAGGGCAAATTCATTTAGCTAAGAAAGGCGTCAACGTCTTGCCGTGGCCGGCGGTTTCGACCAACCGAATTCCCATAGACCACATGTGGGAGGAGCTTGGGCGTCTGCTACGCAATGATCATCATATCGACAATGTCAATGACCTGAGACATGTCCCCCTTGTTGAATTGCAGGATATACCTAATGTCATCATTCGCCGCCTCACAAATTCCATGAGGAGGGGAATAGCAACCAGTATTATGGCCAACGGTGGTCACATAGGTTACTAAGACAGCCTAATGCACATCGGCATTCAGGCTGATACTCAAAAAGTCATGAAAACATTTCTTCCCTTTTTGTGATTTTTGAAATCGATCTCTATGTTTTTGACCTCAAATTTGACCTATATTTTTTAGAAACCCATTACCGTCGCTGTTACAAACTCACAGATACTGCTTCCAAGTTGCATATAACAGTTACATGATTGGGTGCACTATTATGTTCCAATGTGACGTTATAACCATCAGCACCCCATGGAAAGATTCTTTTTTGTTAAGTAAATAACTATCGTATTCCAATTTCACTTATCGAGCCGCAAATGTACTTTTCTAATAATATGGTATAATGGTTGTGTGTTCGAGTCCCGTGATAGGATTTCTTATTTCTGTTGCAAATATTTAGTGTCATTTGTGGCAAAACATTCATGTAGACACCAACAAAAATGCTGTTTAACCGTGCAAATTTGCAGGTTGATAAGCTGTCGCGATGGAAGCTTGCTCAAACACAGATTTCTGACGCTGCCAAAAATGTGCAGAATCGTTTTGAGCTTTGCAAATACAAAAAAGAGTATCTAATTAAGGTTCTATTTACTACAATTATTGTTTACAGAACGTCTGGGTTCGTAGGTGTCAACGCCCCTTCGGTGCAGAGGTTAAAGGGGTCACGGCTACTGCTCAACAAAAATATTTTGTTAAAAATATAATGAACATAATCAAAATTAAAAAGGAATATTGCAAATAAATAAAGATAAAACAACTCTATAAATAAAATCATATCACATGAACTAAATTAAAATTATAAAAATCAAATAAAAGAGAACAACTTTAAAAATTCTGTTACTGGAATGGAAATTTTTGCATCATAGTCCGAGATCATTACCGTCTGAGCTTTTACTTCGTTACTGAATATCTGCTGCTTTTAACAGTTTTTTAAAATGTCTTACAAGTTAATTAACTTAATGGTCACTCTGCAAATTGACGCACTTTACCTATTTAGGATTTTAACAGTGTTCTTGTAAGAAAGGTCTCAGTGTACGGTTCACTCGAACAGCATATACATTGGTATAATGCATATTTCACTTGCTTACATAGAAAAGGGCAGAAATTTAACAGAATTTTAGATAAAACAAGTCATATTGTGGCCGTTTGGAATATTTCAGTATTCGATCAAACCCTTTGACATGATACCAGTTATAAAAAATGCTATCATTTATTTTAAATCAATCCATCTAAGTTTTGCATCAAATATTTCCCTTTAATGTTTCAAACTCAATTCAAGGTCAAAAATAACGGTGAAAAAGAAAACCACACTCATGAATGAAATATCTTAACTGCGGTTATTGCGTACTAGATTTATATTTCTTATCAACGTGTTTAAACTGTTAGAGATTTAATTGTCGATCATTTCAAACAATATCAGTACCAGTTGTAAACAGATACAATTCATGTTACTCTTCAACCTTATGACGGTTGTCAAAAAGTAGGGTAGACTTTTCTACATCATCGTTGTAACATGAAAATGTACTATATGATTCTTAAGATTTTTTAGTTTAATAAATTCTTAAAGTCTTTCACGCATTCCATATACATTTATTATGTTTTACAGTCTATTTAAATACCTGGGTATCAGTGAACTAGTGCGTAATATTTAAAGTGTTTGTTCTGCGTGCTATGTATAGACCATGTTCAAAAAGTTTAGATGTGGACGTAGTCATTTAGTGTAAATGATTTAAATAATCCTAAAAATGTAAAAAAAAACACTGTTATATCATAAATTAAAAAAATAAATGTAGATCGGTTTTAATAGTATCACATACTATGATGCGTTTTTGCATTAACTATACTTATGGACAAAAGTCTTGTCCGGTATAGTTTTCCATAATACCTTTTAATTGCACGAAATCCATAAATGACATTACTCTATTGGCATAAATTTGGTATCGCTTGAAAGAGGACCTTAATATGCATTCAGTAAAAAAGAATTTTGGAATGTGATGCTTACTGCCCGTAGAGTTATGTGTTGGAAAAAATTCCAATCTTCCTACAAGACTTTTGTCCATAAGCATATTTTGTTTTCAAATATGCTTCCTGTGTGTTTCAACGTAACATGGAAAAATAATAATAATTTAAAAAGCTATTTGTCTGAGTATTAATACCAATTAGAATTGAAAATTAAATCAAGAAACTGAATGTTTGTTTGAAGTTTCCTTGGATAAGCAGACAACAAATTTTGCTGATTTACAACAACAACTACTACCATATATTTTTCGATTTCCATATTTGGTTGTTGGTCTAATAATGAACTTTTTGTACCGTTCTCAAATCGTCAATTTCTACTATAAACTACAAATGGGGCGCGTCACGGGAAAAGGTTCATTAGGCGTCAACTCTTGAAATTTAATGACGAATTTAAGTTTTAATTAGCAGACGACATTACTTAATATGTATTTCGCGGTAAAAATAAAACTAAAATGTCAACATCTGTAACAAAATTGCCAATAGGTTATGAGAAAATAATATAAATGTCTAAAACTATTACCGAATGCACCTACACTATGACGCGCCCCAATTTATGAGTAGAGCTGTCAACTTATTTCTTCTCGTATGCTGTACACATACCTCTTCGTTTTTCTTTACAATTGACGAATCAAATAAGTTAACTCTATTTTGAAAGAGAAACCATATCAAATAGAACTTTCACCTACGTGTACAATGTAATGTGCGTCACAAATCCGTTAATTACAATTATAGGTTTATATCTCGGAGAAATGAGTATGTTTGATCTTTTTATTCTCAGACTGTATTTTTACCGGTAATGATAGTTTTGTAATTATTTGCAAATGGTTTATACATAGTAAAGATGAAATATGTACAAATTTTTTTCGCGAAAGGTCTCAAATTAACATGAAAATAGAATGTTAATACCAAGGGCATGCAAATAACCCTTGGGATTTCAAGATAACATAGGAGCTCATTTTATGAGAAAGATAAATCCACACTGACAATTATTAAAAATCTTTTCTATTAACATGTACATGTAATAGGAGTATAGGACCTGATTTTGCGAAACCGAGTCGCAAAGACATACCGGAAAGAATTGTTTTATAAACACTTGTTAAAAATAATTATTGTTATTATAATCCACATTTATATAGCACCCTTTTCATACATATACATACGCTCAAAGGTGCTTTACAAACAGAAACATACATTTTAAGAATACGATAAACAGAATCACAGGTTCCTATATAAAAAAACAATAAAAAACCTTTACATAACAAGAGCTGTCAGAGGAGACAGCATGCTCGACTATTCAAATCATTTGAAACAAATGCAATTTGAAGATTAAAACAATAACAACTATGGCCATACATTCATGTGCAATCAGGAAAAATATTAACAAGTGAATGGTACGGGAGAAATTCTTTTCAAATAACAGAAATAATTCCTAAATGTACCATAAATATTAAACTGAATAGGGGAATAACTATGAAATATTTCTGAATTTGTTAGAAAACTTGTTAGTAATTTTTTTATTAGAGACATTTACTTTTAGTCAAATATCAATCACTTCAGTAATGTTACAGAAAAAGAACTGAAATGAAAATATAATGGTAGTTTGAAGTTGATACCTTAAGTATTAGCAAAGTTATCGATGAAGTGCACTTAAGTGAAAATATAAGTCAAACTAGAAATGTGTCCATAGGACACGGATGCCCCGCTATGCATCATTTTCAGACACTCAAGTGCAATGATGGGAATAATACGCAATACACTGCCCTTTCATGGTGAACATTTGTGTCAAGTTTTTTTGAAATCCCTCCATTTATAATGAAGTTACAGCCTGGACAAGAAAATTCTATTTTTAGTATCAGTGACCTTGACCTTGGACCTTCAGGCTTGGGTATTGTGCGGACACACTGCCTTTTCATGAACATTTGTGCAAAGTTATTTTGAAATCCCTCCATTTATAACAAAGTAACAGCCAGGACAAGATAATTCTATTTTTAGTAACAGTGACCTTGACCTTTGACCTACAGGCATGGGCATGGTACGTGACACACCGCCCTGTCATTGTGAACATTTGTGTCAAGTTATTTTGAAATCCTTCCATTCATAACAAAGTTACAGCCTGGACAAGAAAATTCTATTTTTAGTAACAGTGACCTTGACCTTGGATCTACAGGCATGGGTATTGTGCGGACACACCGCCTTGTCATGGTGAACATTTGTGCGAAGATATTTTGAAATCCCTCCATTCATAACAAAGTAACAGCCTAGACAAGAAAATTCTATTTTTAGTAACAGTGACCTTGACCATTGACCTACAGGCTTGGGCATGTACGTGACACACCGTCTTGATATGGTGAACAATTATACCAAGTTATTTAAAAACCCTATAAGAAATAAGAAAGTTACAGAGCGGACACGATTTTGCAAGAAAATTCTATTTTTAGTAACAGTGACCTTGACCTTGGACCTACAGGCATGGGTATTGTACGCGACACACCGCCTTGTCATAGTGAACATTTGTGCCAAGTTATTTTGAAATCCCTCCATTCATAACGAAGTTAAGGGCCGACTGTATATTTTGCTTAACACAAAATGTAAGCGAAAAAGGGGCATAATTTTAAAAATATTGGAAGAAGGGTTATGGGTCTTGTTTGTTATGATGTAGATTTTGATGGTGAAAATATATTTCAAGTTTCAAGGCAATATCTCAAGTAGTTTTAAAGTTAGGGGCAAAATGCATATTTTGCTTGACACAAAATATAAGAAAAAAGGGGCATAACTTGAAATATATTGACAGCAGAGTTATGGGTCTTGTTGGTTATGATGTAGAATTTGATGGTGAATATATATTCCAAGTTTCAAGTTGATATCTCAAGTAGTTTATAAGTTATGGACCAAAGTGCATATTTTCCTTAACGCAAAATTTAAGTGAAAAAGGGGCATAACTTGAAAAATATTTGTAGCTGAGTTATGGGTGTTGTTGGTAATGATGGAGAATTTGATGGTGAATATATATTCCAAGTTTCAAGTTGATATCATAAGTAGTTTTCAAGTAATGGACCAAAGTGCATTTTTTGTTTAACGGACGCCGACGCCGACGCCGACGCCGACACCGGGGCGAGTAGGATAGCTCCCCTATTCTTCGAATAGTCGAGCTAAAAATGTGAAATAAGATTACACAAACATATTGATGGGTAAAACATCAGACAATATTGCGCTGCATAAAAAATGAGAGTGTCTATCTATACAATAAAAATAAAAACAGTTCACAAATTGGAGAAATATATTAATGTGTCACTACAGATTAAAACTACTGTGCTTCATAACACTGAAGGAAAAGGTATGTTTCAAGAGCTTTTTTTTAAAGAAGCAAAGCTGCTAGACTGGCGTAGTGTCACTGGTAACGAATTCCACAGCCGAGGTGCACACACACAGAAACAGCGGTCCCCGTAGATCACTGTTTTAGATCTGGGTAGTACTAAAATCAATGTATTGTCTTGAGATCTAAGTGTTCGCTTTGGTGTATACAGTTCCAGCAAAGATTTAATATACGCTGGTGCTTGGTTGTGAAGTGCCTTGCATGTGAGGGTACAAATCTTGTACTTGATTCTACTGTCTATCGGTAACCAATGCAGCGCTTTCAAAATCGAAGTGATATGACTGGTGCGCGAAGCTTTAGAAATTATACGTGCTTCTGTGTTTTGAACAGTCTGAAGCTTGTTAAGAGTGGTTTTGGGTAGTCCGTATAGCAGATAATTACAGTAGTCTAGTCGAGATGTCACAAGACTGTTGACCAGAGATTTTGTAGCATCACAAGTTATGTATTGTCTTATGTGGCTAATTTGGCGTAATTGAGCATAGCTGGATCGACACACGGAGTTAACATGGCTTTCCATATTCATCCTGGAGTCGAAGAATGCTCCGAGATTTCTGACAAATTTTGCTGGCTTTATCAGAGATGCGCCAATAGTGATGGTTATATTTCCAAAAAACTGGTCATAATGTTTGGATGAGAAGGCAATGACCTCAGTCTTATCCGTGTTTAACTTCAGCATGTTAGAGTGCATCCAAGATACAATGTCTGAAAGGCAGCTCTCCACCCGACGTGGAGCTTCCTCGGCGCTGACCTTATTATTAGGCTTGAACGATAGATATAGTTGAGAGTCGTCCGCATAAAAGTGGTGATCCAGACCATGGTCTCTACAGATAGAACCTACAGGCTAGGTGTACATAATATAGTTTTTAGGGCCTAGTACTGATCCCTGTGGCACACTGTAGGTCATGACAAAACTGCCTCCGACAATTGGCCGTCAATACAAACTGTTTGGTACCTATCACTGAGGTAAGAGGTCATCCATTTTAGCGGAGCACCCATAATACCGAACTCGTGCTTAAGTCGATTTAAGAGAGTAATATGATCTATGGTATCAAATGCTGCTGAAAGATCCAATAGAACAAAAACTATAATGTTATTTTGATCTAAAGATTGAATTATGGCATTTTGTACTTTAATTAGTGCACTCTCTGTTGAATGAAACTTCCGACAAGCCGACTGATTTGGTTCATGCAGGTTGTTTGAAGCAAGATGCGATTCTAATTGCATGTCCACAGCCTTTTCTAGAACCTTGGATATAAACAGTTTTTAGCAACAACTCGGAAATGTAGGGCTAGGCGCTCTCGCCGTGAAGGTGCTCCCAGTTAGAGGCAAGATCATCTTTTATACTTAATTAGACCTTTTGGCCGTTGGGCATCTTCATAAATGAATATAGAAAAAACCTACATTTATCTTCATATCTGAAAGAAAAAAAAACACAACAAAACAGAACATGTTACTGACGCAAACAATATGTTTTGGTCGGACAGAGAACGCATTAGCCTGATTCTTCGACAATGATATCGCTTATGGTAACGGCACTAAAATATCTATAGATATGAAAATACATGAATTATTAAAAAATTAAACCACTCGGTGATATATCGAAGGATTTATTACGGGGCTGAGTTCAGATGCGCAAAGATATATCGCGAGGGGCGTAGCTCCGAGTGATATT
>JAZAYU010000376.1:54937-109465 GCA_038501625.1 Corbicula japonica | reverse complement strand
TATGGCCAACGGTGGTCACATAGGTTACTAAGACAGCCTAATGCACATCGGCATTCAGGCTGATACTCAAAAAGTCATGAAAACATTTCTTCCCTTATTGTGATTTTTGAAATCGATCTCTATGTTTTTGACCTCAAATTTGACCTATATTTTTTAGAAACCCATTACCGTCGCTGTTACAAACTCACAGATACTGCTTCGAAGTTGCATATAACAACTACATGATTGGGTACACTATTATGTTCCAATGTGACGTTATAACCATCAGCACCCCATGGAAAGATTCTTTTTTGTTAAGTAAATAACTATCGTATTCCAATTTCACTTATCGAGCCGCAAATGTACTTTTCTAATAATATGGGATAATGGTTGTGTGTTCGAGTCCCGTGATAGGATTTCTTATTTCTGTTGCAAATATTTAGTGTCATTTGTGGCAAAACATTCATGTAGACACCAACAAAAATGCTGTTTAACCGTGCAAATTTGCAGGTTGATAAGCTGTCGCGATGGAAGCTTGCTCAAACACAGATTTCTGACGCTGCCAAAAATGTGCAGAATCGTTTTGAGCTTGGCAAATACAAAAAAGAGTATCTAATTAAGGTTCTATTTACTACAATTATTGTTTACAGAACGTCTGGGTTCATAGGTGTCAACGCCCCTTCGGTGCAGAGGTTAAAGGGGTCACGGCTACTGCTCAACAAAAATATTTTGTTAAAAATATAATGAACATAATCAAAATTAAAAAGGAATATTGCAAATAAATAAAGATAAAACAACTCTATAAATAAAATCATATCACATGAACTAAATTAAAATTATAAAAATCAAATAAAAGAGAACAACTTTAAAAATTCTGTTACTGGAATGGAACTTTTTGCATCATAGTCCGAGATCTTTACCGTCTGAGATTTTACTTCGTTACTGAATATCTGCTGCTTTTAACAGTTTTTTAAAATGTCTTACAAGTTAATTAACTTAATGGTCACTCAACAAATTGACGCACTTTACCTATTTAGGATTTTAACAGTGTTCTTGTAAGAAAGGTCACAGTGTACGGTTCAAACTCGAACAGCATATACATTGGTATAATGCATATTTCACTTGCTTACATAGAAAAGGGCAGAAATTTAACAGAATTTTAGATAAAACAAGTCATATTGTGGCCGTTTGGAATATTTCAGTATTCGATCAAACCCTTTGACATGATACCAGTTATAAAAAATGCAATCATTTATTTTAAATCAATCCATCTAAGTTTTGCATCAAATATTTCCCTTTAATGTTTCAAACTCAATTCAAGGTCAAAAATAACGGTGAAAAAGAAAACCACACTCATGAATGAAATATCGTAACTGCGGTTATTGCGTACTAGATTTATATTTCTTATCAACGTGTTTAAACTGTTAGAGATTTAATTGTCGATCATTTCAAACAATATCAGTACCAGTTGTAAACAGATACAATTCATGTTACTCTTCAACCTTATGACGGTTGTCAAAAAGTAGGGTAGACTTTTCTACATCATCGTTGTAACATGAAAATGTACTATATGATTCTTAAGATGTTTTAGTTTAATAAATTCTTAAAGTCTTTCACGCATTCCATATACATTTATTATGTTTTACAGTCTATTTAAATACCTGGGTATCAGTGAACTAGTGCGTAATATTTAAAGTGTTTGTTCTGCGTGCTATGTATAGACCATGTTCAAAAAGTTTAGATGTGGACGTAGTCATTTAGTGAAAATGATTTAAATAATCCTAAAAATGTAAAAAAAACTGTTATATCATAAATTAAAAAAATAAATGTAGATCGGTTTTAATAGTATCACATACTATGATGCGTTTTTGCATTAACTATACTTATGGACAAAAGTCTTGTCCGGTATAGTTTTCCATAATACCTTTTAAATGCACGAAATCCATAAATGACATTACTCTATTGGCATAAATTTGGTATCGCTTGAAAGAGGACCTTAATATGCATTCAGTAAAAAAGAATTTTGGAATGTGATGCTTATTGCCCGTGGAGTTATGTGTTGGAAAAAGTTCCAATCTTCCTACAAGACTTTTGTCCATAAGCATATTTTGTTTTCAAATATGCTTCCTGTGTGTTTCAACATAACATGGAAAAATAATAATAATTTAAAAAGCTATTTGTCTGAGTATTAATACCAATTAGAATTGAAAATTAAATCAAGAAACTGAATGTTTGTTTGAAGTTTCCTTGGATAAGCAGACAACACATTTTGCTAATTTACAACAACAACTACTACCATATATTTTTCGATTTCCATATTTGGTTGTTGGTCTAATAATGAACTTTTTGTACCGTTCTCAAATCGTCAATTTCTACTATAAACTACAAATGGGGCGCGTCACGGGAAAAGGTTCATTAGGCGTCAACTCTTGAAATTTCATGACGAATTTAAGTTTTAATTAGCAGACGACATTACTTAATATGTATTTCGCGGTAAAAATAAAACTAAAATGTCAACATCTGTAACAAAATTGCCAATAGGTTATGAGAAAATAATATTAATGTCTAAAACTATTACCGAATGCACCTACACTATGACGCGCCCCAATTTATGAGTAGAGCTGTCAACTTATTTCTTCTCGTATGCTGTACACATACCTCTTCGTTTTTCTTTACAATTGACGAATCAAATAAGTTAACTCTATTTTGAAAGAGAAACCATATCAAATAGAACTTTCACCTACGTGTACAATGTAATGTGCGTCACAAATCCGTTAATTACAATTATAGGTTTATATCTCGGAGAAATGAGTATGTTTGATCTTTTTATTCTCAGACTGTATATTTACCGGTAATGATAGTTTTGTAAATATTTGCAAATGGTTTATACATAGTAAAGATGAAATATGTACAAATTTTTTTCGCGAAAGGTCTCAAATTAACATGAAAATAGAATGTTAATACCAAGGGCATGCAAATAACCCTTGGGATTTCAAGATAACATAGGAGCTCATTTTATGAGAAAGATAAATCCACACTGACAATTATTAAAAATCTTTTCTATTAACATGTACATGTAATAGGAGTATAGGACCTGATTTTGCGAAACCGAGTCGCAAAGACATACCGGAAAGAATTGTTTTATAAACACTTGTTAAAAATAATTATTGTTATTATAATCCACATTTATATAGCACCCTTTTCATACATATACATACGCTCAAATGTGCTTTACAAACAGAAACATACATTTTAAGAATACGATAAACAGAATCACAGGTTCCTATATAAAAAAACAATAAAAAACCTTTACATAACAAGAGCTGTCAGAGGAGACAGCATGCTCGACTATTCAAATCATTTGAAACAAATGCAATTTGAAGATTAAAACAATAACAACTATGGCCATACATTCATGTGCAATCAGGAAAAATATTAACAAGTGAATGGTACGGGAGAAATTCTTTTCAAATAACAGAAATAATTCCTAAATGTACCATAAATATTAAACTGAATAGGGGAATAACTATGAAATATTTCTGAATTTGTTAGAAAACTTGTTAGTAATTTTTTTATTAGAGACATTTACTTTTAGTCAAATATCAATCACTTCAGTAATGTTACAGAAAAAGAACTGAAATGAAAATATAATGGTAGTTTGAAGTTGATACCTTAAGTATTAGCAAAGTTATCGATGAAGTGCACTTAAGTGAAAATATAAGTCAAACTAGAAATGTGTCCATAGGACACGGATGCCCCGCTATGCATCATTTTCAGACACTCAAGTGCAATGATGGGAATAATACGCAATACACTGCCCTTTCATGGTGAACATTTGTGTCAAGTTTTTTTGAAATCCCTCCATTTATAATGAAGTTACAGCCTGGACAAGAAAATTCTATTTTTAGTATCAGTGACCTTGACCTTGGACCTTCAGGCTTGGGTATTGTGCGGACACACTGCCTTTTCATGAACATTTGTGCAAAGTTATTTTGAAATCCCTCCATTTATAACAAAGTAACAGCCAGGACAAGATAATTCTATTTTTAGTAACAGTGACCTTGACCTTTGACCTACAGGCATGGGCATGGTACGTGACACACCGCCCTGTCATTGTGAACATTTGTGTCAAGTTATTTTGAAATCCTTCCATTCATAACAAAGTTACAGCCTGGACAAGAAAATTCTATTTTTAGTAACAGTGACCTTGACCTTGGATCTACAGGCATGGGTATTGTGCGGACACACCGCCTTGTCATGGTGAACATTTGTGCGAAGATATTTTGAAATCCCTCCATTCATAACAAAGTAACAGCCTAGACAAGAAAATTCTATTTTTAGTAACAGTGACCTTGACCATTGACCTACAGGCTTGGGCATGTACGTGACACACCGTCTTGATATGGTGAACAATTATACCAAGTTATTTAAAAACCCTATAAGAAATAAGAAAGTTACAGAGCGGACACGATTTTGCAAGAAAATTCTATTTTTAGTAACAGTGACCTTGACCTTGGACCTACAGGCATGGGTATTGTACGCGACACACCGCCTTGTCATAGTGAACATTTGTGCCAAGTTATTTTGAAATCCCTCCATTCATAACGAAGTTAAGGGCCGACTGTATATTTTGCTTAACACAAAATGTAAGCGAAAAAGGGGCATAATTTTAAAAATATTGGAAGAAGGGTTATGGGTCTTGTTTGTTATGATGTAGATTTTGATGGTGAAAATATATTTCAAGTTTCAAGGCAATATCTCAAGTAGTTTTAAAGTTAGGGGCAAAATGCATATTTTGCTTGACACAAAATATAAGAAAAAAGGGGCATAACTTGAAATATATTGACAGCAGAGTTATGGGTCTTGTTGGTTATGATGTAGAATTTGATGGTGAATATATATTCCAAGTTTCAAGTTGATATCTCAAGTAGTTTATAAGTTATGGACCAAAGTGCATATTTTCCTTAACGCAAAATTTAAGTGAAAAAGGGGCATAACTTGAAAAATATTTGTAGCTGAGTTATGGGTGTTGTTGGTAATGATGGAGAATTTGATGGTGAATATATATTCCAAGTTTCAAGTTGATATCATAAGTAGTTTTCAAGTAATGGACCAAAGTGCATTTTTTGTTTAACGGACGCCGACGCCGACGCCGACGCCGACACCGGGGCGAGTAGGATAGCTCCCCTATTCTTCGAATAGTCGAGCTAAAAATGTGAAATAAGATTACACAAACATATTGATAGGTAAAACATCAGACAATATTGCGCTGCATAAAAAATGAGAGTGTCTATCTGAACAATAAAAATAAAAACAGTTCACAAATTGGAGAAATATATTAATGTGTCACTACAGATTAAAACTACTGTGCTTCATAACACTGAAGGAAAAGGTATGTTTCAAGAGCTTTTTTTTAAAGAAGCAAAGCTGCTAGACTGGCGTAGTGTCACTGGTAACGAATTCCACAGCCGAGGTGCACACACACAGAAACAGCGGTCCCCGTAGATCACTGTTTTAGATCTGGGTAGTACTAAAATCAATGTATTGTCTTGAGATCTAAGTGTTCGCTTTGGTGTATACAGTTCCAGCAAAGATTTAATATACGCTGGTGCTTGGTTGTGAAGTGCCTTGCATGTGAGGGTACAAATCTTGTACTTGATTCTACTGTCTATCGGTAACCAATGCAGCGCTTTCAAAATCGAAGTGATATGACTGGTGCGCGAAGCTTTAGAAATTATACGTGCTTCTGTGTTTTGAACAGTCTGAAGCTTGTTAAGAGTGGTTTTGGGTAGTCCGTATAGCAGAGAATTACAGTAGTCTAGTCGAGATGTCACAAGACTGTTGACCAGAGATTTTGTAGCATCACAAGTTATGTATTGTCTTATGTGGCTAATTTGGCGTAATTGAGCATAGCTGGATCGACACACGGAGTTAACATGGCTTTCCATATTCATCCTGGAGTCGAAGAATGCTCCGAGATTTCTGACAAATTTTGCTGGCTTTATCAGAGATGCGCCAAAAGTGATGGTTATATCTCCAACAAACTGGTCATAATGTTTGGATGAGAAGGCAATGACCTCAGTCTTATCCGTGTTTAACTTCAGCATGTTAGAGTGCATCCAAGATACAATGTCTGAAAGGCAGCTCTCCACCCGACGTGGAGCTTCCTCGGCGCTGACCTTATTATTAGGCTTGAACGATAGATATAGTTGAGAGTCGTCCGCATAAAAGTGGTGATCCAGACCATGGTCTCTACAGATAGAACCTACAGGCTAGGTGTACATAATATAGTTTTTAGGCCTAGTACTGATCCCTGTGGCACACTGTAGGTCATGACAAAACTGCCTCCGACAATTGGCCGTCAATACAAACTGTTTGGTACCTATCACTGAGGTAAGAGGTCATCCATTTTAGCGGAGCACCCATAATACCGAACTCGTGCTTAAGTCGATTTAAGAGAGTAATATGATCTATGGTATCAAATGCTGCTGAAAGATCCAATAGAACAAAACTATAATGTTGTTTTGATCTAAAGATTGAATTATGGCATTTTGTACTTTAATTAGTGCACTCTCTGTTGAATGAAACTTCCGACAAGCCGACTGATTTGGTTCATGCAGGTTGTTTGAAGCAAGATGCGATTCTAATTGCATGTCCACAGCCTTTTCTAGAACCTTGGATATAAACAGTTTTTAGCAACAACTCGGAAATGTAGGGCTAGGCGCTGTCGCCGTGAAGGTGCGGGTTCGCTCCCAGTTAGAGGCAAGATCATCTTTTATACTTAATTAGACCTTTTGGCCGTTGGGCATCTTCATAAATGAATATAGAAAAAAACTACATTTTCCTTCATATCTGAAAGAAAAAAACACAACAAAACAGAACATGTTACTGACGCAAACAATATGTTTTGGTCGGACAGGGAACGCATTAGCCTGATTCTTCGACAATGATATCGCTTATGGTAACGGCACTAAAATATCTATAGATATGAAAATACATGAATAATTAAAAAATTAAACCACTCGGTGATATATCGAAGGATTTATTACGGGGCTGAGTTCAGATGCGCAAGGATATGTCGCGAGGGGCGTAGCTCCGAGTGATATTTATATCTACGCATCTGATATGTCTACTGACATAGAAAACAAAATTCTTGAATAAATCAAAACAAATCAGAATTTTGACGTCTTCATTTCGTAATAACATGCGGTTTGCGTTATTTATTACTAAAACAGCTTCACATTTCATTTTCAGGTAATGAATAAATGCAGGTTAATGTTACTAAAAATTACTTGCGCCATTCAAAGTCCGCATTCGCGTCAAAACATGATACGAACGGTCCTGAACGGAAAGGAAATTTTCCACGATACATGTACGTCTCCGTTCTGTAACGGAAATCGTTTGGATGTTATTTCTAATATTAAGCGTCTTTGCACATTTGTTAAGATATTTTACTAAAATTATTGTATGTTATTTTAATGGTCTTTGAACTGGAAACCAGTGTTCATGACCCATCACCTCAAATATGGTGCACGACATGGAAATGGTGACGTCAGGAATATTTTAATTTTGTTTACTATATTTGCAAAGAACTTAATTTATATAATTTACTTATAAATATATTTTAATAACTTAACAGGTAATAGCCGCGAAATGCACACACTAGTCTAACCGATTTCGTCTGCTCAACTTTTATGACCTCTTTGCAAGAACTAAGATCAGCTGCTAGGAGAAGACGAACGTGTCCATTTCCCAGTCATAACCAATAAGCTCACCTTTGTGACTCAGAAAACCGTGCCTATGGTTAAATTGTAAAAACCCCAAACAAATAGTATTTATTTACAGAAAAACGACTTTAAAGACAATTTAAGCAATGATTCCAAAACAATTGACTAAACATAAATTATTCTAAAATAGTTTTTGTTATTTAACATTTACTGAATGTCAATTTTGCGCTAATTTTAAAAGTAGATTGATCAACTTTCTAAGTGCAAAATTAATAAATTTTGATTTTAAAAAGAAATATTTGATTGATCTTTTTAAAATATTGTAAAGAAGAATGAAGTCTGTGTCACTTTAAATCCTTTTAAAGCAGACAAACGAAATTCAATCTGCATAATGCGATTGAAAGCAAAAAAAGCTGATAATATTATGTGATTGATACACTTAAAGCGATTCTCAAGTTAATAATCAATTGTGTTCGCCATCATCTGTGTATCAATAAATTTGAGGCTATTGGAATAAAAATAATGTTGTTTGTCATTCTAGTTCACTAACATAATTTCTTGTTCTTCACCTGAATAGCACGGCGACCCACCACATGAACATAATTATGATAAATAAAATGAATTGTTTTAATTGGAAAAACAAAAAAAATATTGACAACCGCAAGGTGCACTGACGTGTAACAGCTGCCCTGTACCAAATAGTGGGTACCCTGTGGCAGTCCGCAAGATGGCGACCAGTTAAGCGACGAAAAGGTATGTGCTATTTTGTTTCCAATTTATATGCATATTGTAAGGTATAGACTTGTATACTTGGATCATATAATGTAAAGGATTGTTGATTGATTAAATGATTGCTTGTTTTATTGCCCGTGTGTCTGTTTGACCCTGTTATTGACCTTATTGGCTATTTCAAAATTGAAGCGAGAGCGACGACTGATTTCGGCTTTTTTTTCTATGACAACTTTGTTGTTCTCGTAATATGTGATATCCCTTTGAAGCGCCTCTAATTGCCTTGTGGTATAACTATTAAACTGAAAAATTATTTTGTTTTTAAGAAAATGCTATTCAAACAAATTGTTGTTGGTACCCTGTACCGCCCCTCGGATTTTAAGAGGGTACCTTGTATAGCCGTTGGATTAGTGTCGAAAAAGGTACCCTGTATGGTCTACTTTTCCATAAACACAGCTACCCTGTAGAACTCATTTCTTCATCTTTGTATGACCAATTTGTATGAGGCATATTATATATCTATAAATGTTATCTTTACCACTGGCCGTTCATATATGCAGCCGGCAACACTGAAGTTGTGTTCTTGTTCATTGTGTTATGTAATTGTTACAAATATAATTCTTTTTAAACTCAAGTTCTCTCTTCCTCTCTATTATTACACTATTATAGACCGTTGAAACAGGTGTTCAACGAAAACCTTTTATCATAATCTTGATTCGGCGTGCGGGCGGATGTCCACTCAATAACTAGAGTTTGCTTTGGCCTTCGCCAAACTTTTGTGTCGGTAGTTTTTTTGACTACTCGGGACTGCTACCCAGATGTGATCAAGGTGAATGACTACTGGTGGGCGGTATAACCGGTATATTGCGGTTCGAGTCCTTGGCGATACGCTGTATCGATAGGGTCTCCTGGAGAAAACTGTTTCTCTTGAACGTAAGCGGAATATTCAGCAATCTTTTCTTCTCTGAAGCGAGTATGCTGTATTTAATATTCAGTGCGCTGAATGTTATTATAATCTAAAAGTAGAGCATTATTATGCTAATGGACAAAAGTCTTGACCGGTAGGAAAATTTTAACATTTTGCATGCCAATTTTCAACATATTACTCTTCTGGCAGTATAGGCTTAAACTTCAAAATTCTTTTTTTTCATTAAATGCATATAAATGCCCTCTTTCTATCGATTCCATATTTATGCCAGTAGTAATGTGTTGAAAATTGGCAGTTGGTGTTTGCACGTTACCAAGATATTATGAAAAAACATACCGGACAAGACATTTGTCCATAAGTATAGTTTAAGTTGAATTTTACATGCGTATATAGTATTAACAATCAACCTTATTTGCATTCGACAACTTAATTTGAAAAAATAATAAAAAGGAAACAGGTTTGAACTATTCTAATTGATTCTCATGTTACATCAATACAAAACATACAATCCGAGGTCAAAATACGGTGGATGGAATAAAGTCACGAAATATGAATCTATCTTTATTGCGGTTAACTAGAAAAAACATTTATTATGTTTCCAATCAACGCTTTTATTATAATACTGAAAAAAGTAGTTCGTCATGTCCGTTTAAAATAAAAACTGCACGAAGCGGATACAAATAAAACTGTGTCTTTTTTAATGTTACACATTTATCAACCTGTCCGTGTTCGACTATATAAGAGCACGGTTTGTCCAGATTCGACTATTTCAAAATACGGTTCGACATTGCTTGAGACTTTTCTGGACAAAGAACAAGGAAATGAATACCAGCGCGTTCATGCTTGTTTTAGTTCTTTGTTTGCTTGGTGGTTCGTTCGTTCAACAAGTAGAAGGTAAGGAAATTATTTCTTTTTTTAAACGAAATGCGTTTTAAAGGGATACGCGTGACGGCTAGGGATCATAATACATTGTGACTGCTATTTTTAATACATTAATTTATTGAAAAAAGGAGGCATTGATATGCGTCAACAGAGAACATAGACGCTACTGATGACTTTGCGACGTTTGTTTGTATCCCTACCTTGACAAAAAGTCAAAAGTTTCTAACAGCACTTAAGGAATTTTATTGCTATTTCATAACAGAATAATCACCAACTTCGGAATGGTCCGGGGTAAAAAGATGTCTTTTAGAACACTGGTGGGAATAGATCATTTTAATGATTTAAAACAAAATCTCAAATCTAGTATAATTTGTTACTTCTCTTATGATATTACATACAAATCACATACTTCATTTTCATAATATTAATTCAAGTGAACATAACACAAACACTTATTTCCTATTTCACTTATGTCATGAAGACATTTTGAACAATGTAAATTGTTTCTGACAATACGAACTTACAAAGTAACGTTATTTCATTCTTTTTTTTTAAATTAATTAAAACAATAACTTTACCTCTAACTTATTTGTTTTAAAATTAATATATTTTGATGCACTTTGTCTTGAAGGTCAATGTCGATGCGGGTTTCGATGCAACTCCAGCGAATGCATAGCAGGTCGTTGTGGAGCCTTGGGCTGGAGAAATTGGTGTTGTATCCGGGGACATCCCTCCTGTCGATAGAGGTCTGGTAATTTCCCTACTTCAGTAAAAATCACAAGAATTGAAGGGAAATCTCTCGTCTTTTAAGCAAACACATTAAAGCATGATCCCTTCCCTTCTGTCGTTTGCACACTTTTTATTTCCCTTGCAAATAAAAACTAAACGACTTGACATGCGTCCTGTCGGTAACACAGTTCATAGTTTCCTTGTCAATAAGAACTAAATGAACAGGGTTATGCTTCCAGTCGTAAGTGTCTGTACCACAATGGTTATTTCCCTTGAACAACAACAGTAAACTTTACTGAATAACTTAACATGATTTCGGTAGGAGAACAATGTCTTTTTTCCATGGTGATGAGAAACGAATGTCTTGACAGGGACATCGATCATTAGCACAGTGGTTATTTCCAATGCGAATGTTAGAAAGCATATCCACAGTCGTCGTTATTGACAAAACATGATTTTTGACAATTATCAGCATACTCATCTATCACTTTTTCTCATTCAAATTCTAAGTAAACCTTAAAAACAAATTAAGATTGTAAACAATTCGTCTGTATTGTTTTACTAATAGCTAATCCGTGCATAACGAGGAATTAACTAATAACTGGCATGCAGCAAAAATTATTCGTACAAAAGTATTCTTGGTGCTTAACAAACTTTGAGTAGCTTTTTAATACTATGTCATTTGGGGCACGCCACGGAAAAAAGGTGTTTCTGTCATATTTTATGACATTTTAGTTGTTTCTGTATTTAGAAAGAACTAAAAAGTCATTTTATTACACATGTTGACAATGAAATGTTATTTTTGTCGCGAAATGCATGATAAAATATTTCGTCTACTCAACATTATGGCATCATTTCAAGAATTGATGTCACCTGTCGGAAGGTACTAACAACATAATGACGTCATTTCACGAATTGACGTTACACGTCGGAAGGTACTGATCAACATTATGACGTCATTTCACGAATTGACGTCAACTGTCGGAAGGTTCCTTTTCCCGTGATGCGCCCAATTAAAGGTCGCTAAGAGACGTAACAATGGAGAACATGCCACGTTTTGATGAAATGTCTGTTCGAAAAAACGTCGGCTACCTATTCGTTGTTTCTTCTGTAAAAGAATTTAGTAACAAACAAAGCTAAAGGGATATACGTTTAGATCAACGCATACGATTGTATGTTCGATGAATGTTAATTAAACGTTTAAATGTTTTAAAACCAAGTACTGCAATCGAATGTTTATTTAAACGTTTAAATGTTTTGAAACCAAGTACTCTTACTAATGCAATGTACTTTATATAAAACATAATTAACCTGTTTTATTTCTTTTCAGACGCGTTACACAGACCACACTGGAAACGCATATTTGAAACTTTTTTGTGACATTCTTAAATGGTGAATAATTATCAAGCACAACTCTTACGTTTTAATGGTACTTGTTCAAATAAAACGAAAACAACAGCCTTATTGTTTTAATATAAGTAGAATTCATACATTTTACAGAACTTAACTCAAACGCAATATTTATGGATATAAAAACAAACACCTTTTTGGGTCGTTCAAAAGTGGCCTTGGTGCAGTGTTTGCAAAAAGTGAAATATGCATATCTTGAATCACTGTCGTGTAACAGCTGCCCTGTACCAAATAGTGGGTACCCTGTGGCAGTCCGCAAGATGGCGACCAGTTAAGAAACGAAAAGGTATGTGCTATTTTCTTTCCTATTGGTATACATATTGTAAGGTATAGACTGGTAAACTTGGATCATATAATGAAAAGGATTGTTGCTTGATAAAATGATTGCTTGCTTTATTGCCGGTGTGTCCGTTTGACCCTGTTATTGATAAAAATAAATGACCTTATTGGCTATTTCAAATTTAAAGCGAGAGCGACGACTGATTTCGGCTTTTTATTCTATGACAACTTCGTTGTTCTCGTAATATGTGATATCCCTTTGAAGCGCCTCTAATTGCCTATGTTGTGGTATAACTATTAAACTGAAGAATTATTTTGTTTTTAACAAAATGCGATTCAAACAAATTGTTGTTGGTACCCTGTACCGCCCCTCGGATTATAAGAGGGTACCTTGTATAGCCGTTGGATTTGTGTCGAAAAAGGTACCCTGTATGGTATATTTCCATGAAAACAGCTACCCTGTAGAACTCATTTCTTCTTCTTTGTATGACCAATATTTACGTGGCATATTTAATGTTATCTTTACCACTGGCCGTTCCTATATGCAGCCGGCAACGCTGAAGTTGTGTTTTTATTCGTACTAACATTTTATCTTGATTCGGCGGGCGGGCGGGTGTCCAATCAATAACTTGAGTTTGCTTTGGCCTACGCCAAACTTTGTGTGTAGGTAGGTTTTTTGAAGACTACTCAGGACTTCTAAAGGAGAATGACTACTGGTGGGCGCTATTACCGGTAAATTGTGATTTGAGTCCTTGGCGATACGCTGTATCGGTATGGTCTCCTAATACCAGTATGCTCAGGAAAATTCGTTAAAGTCCATAAATTGTAGCCAAATTATTAAAATTGTTGAACATTACTTTATATACGTAAATTGCTCTTTCTTGCTTTACATACGTTTAAATGTCAATAATTATAACAGCGAATGTACCAGATCTCGGAATAGTACGGCAATACCTGTAATAACTTTTTTTTTCAAATTTACCATTGCATCGTAACTGGAAGACACGTCGGGCGAATCGTAAAGATCCAAAAGGACAAGCTCCAGTTTGGAATTATTTTGGTCTTTAAAAGTCCAAATCCTCTCAGACTTTTTAGAATATAGGAAAATGTAGCTGGTTGTTTTACTTGTAAAATTACGGTCAAGTGGTCGGGCGGAACTACACAAAATATTTAACAACTCATTTGCGAAGACCAATATAATGTTGTCGTCTGCAAATAAAAAGGTTGAATGTTGACCCTCTGTGGAAAACACTGTTTCTTTTGAACGTAAGCGGAAAGTTCAGCAATCTTTGGGTCGTGCTATGTTTGGGCTATTGAAATCTAGCCATTTAAACCCCAATTTGTTTCGAAGATAACTGTGACAACTGTTCTACAGTACTCACACTAGTAATTACGTTTTTTAACCGATGGTTAACTTCGAACGCATGTGTAAGACCGCAAAAATATACCGCGGTACGTATCGTGAAATGGCAGGACCGTACCGCGATATTTGCGGTACGCTTTAAGCTGCGATACCCATCCCTATGAATGACACTGTTGCGAAAAATAGAAGTTCAGACCCAACGAAATAACTTGAATTAGCAGTGTACTTTTGACACCAAACTTGATGTGTGGGTAGCTTGTGTCAAGATGCAACTTTTGATTCTATACTCGGTCGTTGAAAACCTGGGTCCAAGATCATAAAACTGAGTTTGGAGCCCAGTCTCAAATCTCAAGCATCAGTCATTCAGATGCTTTAGATTTAAGACTGATCTTTAGTTTTATTTTTATAATCTCCGGCCCTGGTTTCGTCGCATGGCAGAGCTCTTCTTCAAAATATGCAAACAGAACTTTTTGAATAAAATCCATTTATTGTAAGAATTTCAATGATAACGTGAAATCTCCGAAGATTTGGGGTACACTTACAACATCGACGTTTGTCTATATCCTATATCAGGCCCCAAGATTATAAAACTGAGAATGGAGACCGCTCTCAAATCTCAAGGATCTGATTGGCTGAAATGGCGACTGGTTTCAAATCTGTTTTATAATCTTCAGCGCAGATTATCAAAAACAGGATATTTATTAAACCATGATGCATCTGATATAAAAACCTGAATTATAATATTAGAAATTTACAAACTGGGATACCACACCTACTATTAGAAAATAGGCTGCTTTAACATTATGACACCGCAGAAAGGAACTTTACTGTACAGTTGTTACTTGGTATATAAATCTTGGAAATACACGCTGTTTATAATTTAATTCTATATCCATGAAAGGCCTTTTTGCCCCGTCAGTTGTAACTCGAAATCAGCACCAGAGCCATTTAAATTCTCAGTAACGGCGTCAGAACCAAATGGTCTAAGACACTGACATCATATATGATTTCATCCTTGCCGATAGCGATAGAGTATTATGCTGTAAGTTATAAGATTCATTAATTTCAACTATACTGTTATGTTCGCCTCATAACAATCAACATTATTGTTAAACAGAACACTTCAGGACCTCGTATTTCGTCCAGTTTTTTCTAAAAAGTTAAATTTCCTGTGGAATTTTATTGTTGCATCTGTATTACTAAGACGCTATACGGGTGCGTTTGATTTACCTGATTAATCGAACAAAATAACAACGGACCACATTGCGTGGATAAGGTAAGTATATTAAAACATTAACATTACAGATTTTATAGGAATTCAATTATAATTCATATTATATTATTTTGTTCTGACAACAATAGTACTTTAAAAACAGTAATACATAGTTCTACAGGGTAGCTGTTTTCATGGAAAAGTAAACCATACAGGGTACCTTTTTCGACACAAATCCAACGGCTATACAAGGTACCCACTTATTATCCGCGAAGCGGTACAGGGTACCAACAACAATTTGTTTGAATCGCATTTTGCTAAAAACAAAATAATTCTTCAGTTTAATAGTAATACCACAAGATAGACAATTAGAGGCGCTTCAAAAGGATATCACATATTACGAGAATAACAAAGTTGTCATAGAATAAAAAGCCGAAATAAGTCGTCGCTCTCGCTTCAATTTTGAAATAGCCAATAAGGTCATTTATTTTTATCAATAACAGGGTCAAACGGACACACCGGCAATAAAGCAAGCAATCATTTTATCAAGCAACAATCCTTTTCATTATATGATCCAAGTTTACAAGTCTATACCTTACAATATGTATACCAATCGGAAAGAAAATAGCACATACCTTTTCGTTTCTTAACTGGTCGCCATCTTGCGGACTGCCACAGGGTACCCACTATTTGGTACAGGGCAGCTGTTACACGACAGTGTGAATAGTCTCCAGAAAGCAGATCTCGAGTAAGCGATAACATGGGTTTTTACAGTTATCAATTTCAAAAGGGACAACACAAACAATTACGAAAAAGATATCCTGAGGTGTTACCGAATGCAAATGCCAGAGGCTTAACACCTTTTCACTAGGGGCACAGGAACCTGAATTTCTTTCAATAATCACCCCGATCCCACATATATGACGTTTCCGTGTCAATGCTGCAGCTGGAAAATTCTTATAACGGGTTAGTGGGTGGGGTACGAATCCGTTGCATTCCTTGTGTTTATTATATATGTAGATAGGGTCAACGTCATATATGTGGGATCGGGGTGATTATTGAAAGCAATTCAGGTTCCTGTGCTAGGGGTTTGAAGCTTAATGTGATTTTCGTTATACTCCTTCGTCTTTGTCGCTCGCCATCCTGTGATTACCAGTTTACATTGAACTGCGCAGGCGTACATAATTATAACAAATCGACCTCATTTGCATTAGACATGATTTGAAAATTTAAAGGCTACAGGTTGAACTATTCAAATTGTCTAATGTTACATCAATACAAAACAAACAATCCGAGGTCAAAATACGGTGGATGGAATCAAGTCACGAAACATGAATCTATCTTTATTGCGGTTAACTAGAAAAAAACATTTATTATGTTTTCAATCAACGATTTATTATACTGAAAAAAGTAGTTCGTCACGTCCGTTTAAAATAAAAACTACACGAACCGGAAACAAATAAAACTATGTTTTTTTTTAATGTTACACATTTATCAACCTGTCCGGGTTAGACTATATAATAGCACGGTTTGTCCAGATTCAACTATTCTAAAGTACGCTTCGATATTGATTTTGACTATTCTGGAAATAGCACACAGAAATGAATACCACGGCGTTCATGCTCGTTTTAGTTCTATGTTTGCTTGGTGGTTCATTTGTTCAACAAGTAGAAGGTAAATCTTATAAATCTTAATTTGTTTTAAGGTGATATGCCTAATGAATTACGTCTTATATTAGTTGACTGCTTTTTTAAATAAATGAATTTATTGAAATAAGGAGACATCGATATGCGTCAACGGAGAGCATACCTGCTACTGATGACTTGTCAAAAGTTTCCATAGACAATTGAGCAATTTTATTGTTATTTAATTAGAGACTCATTGCTATTTAGGAAATGTTACAGTAGAAATTTAGTGGGTTTTAAAACATTGGCAGGAAGGAAATCTTTTAAATATGCAATAATAATAGCCAACGTTAATCTAGTATCATTTGCTGCTTCTCATACAATCTTACATGATAAAATACATAAATTATGTTTCATTACTTTAATTGAAATGAACAATACAAACACCTTGTTGCTATTTCATTTATGCCCTTATAAATATTGAACAATATTGTGTCTGGCAATACAAACCTTTTTTTTTAAAATAAATCTTTAAACTAATATCTCTTTTAATTTACTTGTTTAATATCAATATAATTTGATGCACTCTGTCTTTTAGGACAGTGTCGGTGCGGGTTTCGATGTAACTGGAGTGAATGCATAGGAGGTCGATGTGGAGGATTGGGCTGGAGAACTTGGTGTTGTGTCAGGGGGCATCCCGCCTGTCGATAGCATTCTGGTAATTTTCCTAAGTCAGTAACAGTACAAAATTGACGGGGTTTCTCTCATATTGTACGCATTTCAGGCGGTATAAAAATGTTTTCCTTGTCAATAAGAACTAAATGTCTTGACAGGGATTTGCTTCCAGTCGGTAGTGCCTGTAGCACAATGGCTATTTCCCTTATGGATAACAACGCCCTGACATGCTTTCTGTCCGTTTCACAATGGTAATTTTCCTTGCGAATAACAACTGAACGACTTTTCAAGCTTCCTGTTGGTATCTCAATGGTTGTTTCACTTACGGATAACAACTGAGCGACTTGAAATGCTTTTATGCGGTAACCCCACAGGTTCTCACTTTCTTTAATTGTTTGTGGCGTCAATTTTGAAACTGATTATTGTAATACCATGCTCTCTTTTCCTCTCTACTTTTTGGCTGTTTGGGGAGGCTGTGTCTGCTGGATGTGGCCATTCCTGATATGCATATTTCACTTTTTTCCTGTCGGTATCACAATGGTTATTTTCCTTGTGAATAAGAACTGAATGAACAGGGACACGCTTCCAATCGGTAGTGTCTGTATACAATGGTTATTTCCCTTGCGAATAAAATCTGAACGACTTGAAATGCTTCCTGTTGGAAACGCAGTGGTTATTTCCCTTGTGAATAACAACTGAACGACTTGACATGCTTCCTTATGAAACAAACTGAATGAACAGGAACATGTTTTCAGTCGTAAGTCTCTTATTATAATCGCAATGGTTATTTCTCTTGCGAATATCAACTGAATGTTTTGACATGGGCATGCGACTTGACATGTTTCAGTAGAAAAAAGTTATTCCTTGTTAATAAGAACTGGATATCAAACGGACGTGCTTCTAATCGGTAGTGTCGGTAGTACAATAGTTATTTCCCGTGAATAATAAATTATATAAATTACGCTTATGACTCGACAGAAATCCCTCGTTTCGATTATATATGTATACTTCAAAGTCATGGCGGTACTACAACTATCGGTAGTATACAAATAATTTCCCGATTTGAGTTAAAATTCAGAGTTGAACGGGGACAGCCAACGTTTCGGTAGCATATAACAAGGATTCATGGTTTATTATTGTGTAGATACTGGCTGATTTTCTTTACAAATGTTATTTGAGGCAGAAACGCAGCTTTGTACTGACGTATATTACTCAAATTTACTCAATTTTGCTAATCACAAAGAGTAAGACGTACCAAATGTTTAGTCAACGTTTCGGTGCATTATATATAATTACGTTAGAAATTGTTAACTGATGTATCGAAAAGGTCCATAGTGCACACATATCGTTGAAATAGTAATGACCCTTTATTGTTAATGCTGTTATATTTATGCTGCATACATGTACTCGACATTCGAAGCGTACTCGGGAAAGCATTTTCTTGCATACCGGATCAGGTCATCCGGTGTTTTCACCCGTGTAGGAAATTTCGATCCTACATCCCCCCGTGTAGAATGAGTCGCGTGAGTGACGTCACGTCTTCAAGTATCTGACGTAATATATTCAAGTTAGTGACGTCATATATAAAAAGGTTTGCGTTAACGTCAATATTTCAGCATAAGGAAAATAAATTAGTTTGTATACTTACACAGAAATTTTATAAAAAATAATAGGTATGCAAGAAAAAGTATCTTGCATGAGACATTCGGCAAAGATAGAAAAATCTGTCACCTCGGGTGAACTGTTTTGGCGGGAACTCGGCAGAGCCTCGTTCCCGCAAAACAGTTAACCCTCGGTGACAGATTTTTCCATCTTCACCTCACACTCATGCATGATACTTATAATCCACAGTCGTCGTTATTGACAAAACATGATTTGTGACAATTATCAGCATACTCATCTTTAACTCAATCTCATTCAAATTCAAAATAAACTACCAAAACATATTGCGGTTGTAAAACATTTGTCTGTATTGTTATAAATAAACAATTAGGTGCATGAAAAGAAATCAAACTAATAAATGGCACACAAAAAATATTCGTACAAAAACATTCTTGGTGTGTAGCAAACTGAGTAAATGTACACTTAACAACTTTTCTAAGTATACACCTGCGTTCTAGGGCTTTACTGGCTTGATAATTGAGCTATTGCTCTAAAACTTTCAATAAAACATGCAAGTAATACTAACTGATTTATTAGTATTATAACATTATTCAAAATGACAGACAAATGACATGACTGCTCACAATCATTTAGAATACTGACAACCACAGAAAACAAATTCACAATACCAGTTAAAGACGCATATGGCCACCTTCAGCGATGAACGGTTAAATCGCGAAAATATTGTTGAAGTGGATTTTTTACTATGGGTGATCAATTATAACGCTGTGGGCTGGTGTGTCAATGCACAAGAGGACTGTAGCAGTTTTAATCCAATGGAACTTATATTCTGCAGAATATCAGCGACTGGTTAACGTTTTGATGAAATGTCTATTGGACGAAGCCTCAGTTAACCTTTCGTTGTTTCTTCTGTTACAGTAACAGAAATCAGAAAAAACAACGCTTATAGGATATTGGTGACGAAAACCAATTTAATCATATTTTCGAAAAATGTTTAAACGTTTAAGTGTTCGAAACCAAGTTATCTAATGCAATGTACTGAATACAGTTTTATTTTTTTCAGACACCATACACAGATGGCACTGGAAACGGATATTTGAAACTTTTTTTTAAAGAATTTCTGAAAAATTAATTACTGATAAATCACATTTTATGTCTTAATGGTATTTGTTCAAATAAAATGAAAACACCAACATAATTGTTTTATGATTTGGAGCATTTAAACATTTTACAGAACTGGGCTCGACCACAATAGTTTCTGAAAATAAAAACAAACACCTTTTTGGGTCGTTTAAAAGTGGCCCTGGTGCAGTGTTTACAAAAATGTGAAATATAATCAGGAAAATTCCGTAAAGACAGCCAAAAAGCAATCAAATCACTGAAAGTGCTGGAAGCCAGCGGAGCGTAAACATAATCAAAATAAAACAACCCCATAATGTGCAATGTAACAGGACTTCCAGTTTTATTCCAGCCATTGTAAATATATAATATCTGAACAGAATGAAGAAACTTCTATGGAAGACATGCCATATGCTTGCAAAAATGCAAAAACCACTCATAATAAAACTGGTCAAAATATTTAACAAGATGGTCCATAGGACCCTAGGTCGGTCACCTGTCAACAACTGCTCAAGAGTCAGTGGATGCAAATGCAATTGCCATAATACAGTGTAGCTTTCTTTGCCTCTTTCAATGGCCATAACTCTGGAATCCCTTATGGAATCTAGCCGGTTCAAGAAAGGAACCAAGATCTTATAGACACTCAATTATTGTACAAGTCTGATTAAATTCAAATAAAAAATGAAGCTCCTTTTGTACAGACAGGGTCTAAATAGTTTATTTTGGCACTTAACTCCGAAACCCATAATGCAATAAGGCAATTTCAAGAAAGGAACTAAGATCTTATGGTAATGGAAGTGAATATCAGACCAAAATTAAGACCACTAGAGTGCAGACAAGCTTTTATTATAACTTGACCTAGTGACCTAGTTTTCAAGGTCACATGACCCAGTTTCAAAATTGACCTAGATATCATTGAGATAAACATTCTGACTAAGCTTGATGAAGATCTGACCAAAATTAAGACCTCTCGACTGCGGACAAGGTTTTTCTATAATTTGAGTCTTGACAAATGACCTAATTTTCAAGGTCACAATACCATTCTGATTAAGTTTGAAGAAGATCAGATAAAAATTAAGCAGCTAGAGTGCTGACAACAATTGTGAATGGACGCAGGACAAAAGGTGATTACAAAAGTACACCCTGTCACTATTTGACAGATGAGCTAAAAAGTAATTTTAGGAAAACTACTGAAATAAATGAAAAAAGGAACATTAAAAGCAATCGAACAGGACAAATACAAAAATATTACTAGCCAAGTTTGATCAAGCAATATCAGGATCAAAATGCATCACTGTCTAGAATGCCTAGCCATGGTTGTAATGCAACTCAATATTTACACAAGTACCAATATTTATTCATTCCAAACAGTGGAGTGCATGTCAGGATGCTTAACAGTAGTTGAACTTGATGATGGTAATATAATTTTATATCCATTCTTTATAGCAATACATCACAACTTAGGGTAATGCCAATACCTTATAAATTTCATTTAATAAATGGAAGAGGCACAACAAATGTTTTGTGTCAATTAAAGTATGAAAATTGTTGGGTTAGCAAAATTATATTTATTTCTTAAATTATTATAACTTATTTCTTTTTTTGTATTTCTCTTTATTATTTCCACTTTCAAAGTAATTACACAGGGACCCTGTGAAAGGCTATTTGATCTTAGTTTTATGTATAACAATGTATCACAGGGAGTCAGCATTATGTTAACGTAAATATATTTTAATGAAGTGTCCAACCTAATAAATCAGATAAAGGGGCTCTTTATATTCATTTCATTAGCACAGCCCTTAACAGACACTTTTTCCCCCACTGTTATCTGTCAACTCTATTTAGACTTTTTTAATGCATGTGATGCATCCGTCTGATCTGAATCCACACACTTTGAATCTTTATCCAGTGATTTCAATTGATGCAGATTCTTGCATTTTAATGCAAACAAATTTGATTTTTTTCCCACTTTTGACCCCACCTAATTTTGAGCTTGGGGCCATTTTGATGCACAAAAACTTTTAAAAAGTGGTTTACTTTTGCAAGAATGAGGATAAGTATCGAGGAAATTGCATTTTTAATATGAAGTTAACACTTACTTAACTCTTGCAAATTAATTATTACATGTGTACGTATCACTTAATACAAGATATGACTTGTGAAGATCTGGTTTTGACCCATTGAAAATTCTCAACAGGGGTCAAATGACCCCTGGTTTTCAAAAGCAACTGAAATCCCTGCTTGATCAGAAAGTACATGTATCTAAAAGATCTAAACATGAACAGACTCTGACCAGCCTCCACTGATATGCAAGTTGATATGGTCTAACCTTGTCACACATGAAATAAAAGCTGTATCCATGTAGGCCCCTTTAAACTGACTTATGCATAATAATTTATGTCTACTTATATGGAAAAAGTAGACATAAAACATGGAATACTTGTGTTTTGCACAGAAAATCCATTTCTAACTTTAACCCTTAACTCCATATAATATATGGACCTTAAGTTTATGGCATGGGCAGTGTAGAATTAGATCACCCTGCATCTCTGTGCTGTTTGATCAGGATCTGCACTGTTCAATTTTAGATTCATAAGGTTATTTCTAAAAAAGATGTGACAAGTGAAGGTCCTGATCAGATGGCACAAATATTTAGTCTGATCCGGATCTACACTAGATGCACATGCGATAAAAGGCATATATATGGCAGAAAGGGGCTCTATATCAATCTTTTTTAGTTATGCCCCTTAGAATAACATGAACAATCTTTCTTAATGAATATTATCATCTTCAACTAAAATTAATTTCTCTACTTCATAAAGCTATTTCAGTTACTAACTAAGTTAATGAAGATAATATATTGCTAGTCAGAAATATTAACACTTTATATGCCATTTAACTCAAAAACTATTTTATTAGAAGATATATTTCAGGGACACTAGATGCAGATTCTTGCATTTTGATGCAAGCTTATTTATATTTTTTTCAAATTTAACACCCCCCACCATTTTGAGTTTGGTGTCATTTTGATGTTGGAGAATTTAAAAAGTGGTCAATTTTTGCAATAATAGTGATTAATATTGTGCACATGTCTATTGCATTTTAACCCTTTAATTTTGGCTGATTGTGAATCCACTAAAATGAGGTGAAAATGACTTTTCAGATTTAGCACATAGAGGAACCCCTGGATAAGAATGATATTTTCTTTTAAATATGTTTTTTTTTCTTCACGAAATTATCACACCCAATGAGCCGGCGACAGTTCTTCGCTTGTTAAAAGAGTCTTTTAAGCTGGGATTTCAATAGCTTTTCAAAACCAGGTGTTGTTTGACCCCTGTTGAGATTTTTTAAAGGGGTCACAATCAAATAGTTTCTAGTCATATCTTGTGTTGATTGAACTAAAACTACTTATAAAAGTGCTTTTACTTCATTTAAATATATGTTCAGTTGTCAAATAAGTATTAACTTCATAATTAAAATGCAATCAACACAATACATTGTATTTATCTTTATTCTTGCAAAATTTGACCATGTTTCCTAGATTCTCATGCATCAAAATGATCCCAAGCTCAGAATAAGGTGGGGTCAAATGTGGAAAAAAAACTTATTTGCTTACATCAAAATGCAAGAATCTGCATACAGATCTATTGATAGTTGAAACCCCTGAGGTGGGAAATCAAGTCAGTGGTTAATTTGCAAGTTTATTCTACACTGATTGTCATAAATTTGTCTTGTAACTGAGATTGTTACCTAGCGAAAACTAGGTAATTTAAAAATTAAAAATACCGGTTTCCCTATGTGGTCGTATTGATAAATCAAATCAATTTCAACAATTTTTGATCTGTTTAGTTCATTAATCTGGGCGAAATCACCCGGCCATATCATCTGTATATCATTAAAACTTAGGAAGCTAATTTCAGCTATTCTTGCAAACAAATAAAACTATTTCTTTGTAAAGACCTGTAAACCTGGATGGTGTAACTGCCGGTGTGATACAAAACTTTGTTTTCCAAAGTGCTTGAAGTTGAAATGTCTATCTTTACATCCTCACCAGAAAATATGAACAACAATCAGATGTGTGTTCATGCAGCTGGTTTATACAAATCATCAAATGCAAAATATGCCAAACTTTTAAAGTAAAGTTGATTGCACATTTATGCATACAATGACTGCGCACATGCAATTTTTGGGATACAGTTGAATCAGTTTCAAAATCCTTCCTGAGCTTTCGGAAATTACACAGTGTCTGTAAATTATAATTTTTTGTCGATGTCTGTGTTTATTTGTAATCCTTCCAGGATATCGCGTACTATCTCCCATGTTAATTCCACTTCCGAAAGAAACACATTTGGCATCATTTTCATGATTTTCACAATTAAAATTCGCACAAAACATTAGCTAGATAGCCTATATAGCGCTCTATTTGTTGAAACAAAATCTTCGAAAATGTTCAATGTTTTAGGTAAACACAATCGACGGGAGATCACTGGAGGTGTGTGTAGTTTGGGCTAAAGCCCGTACGTGTGTCGTAAGAAAACGTAAAACTATCGACACGTTATATATTTTGAATAAAGCAAAAATACACCCCTCAAAATACTGAAATACATCAAAATTTTTGCACGTTGTCTGCGTTCAGAATATGCGTTCAGAATATTGCCATTTGACTGTGCATAAAATCACCGAAAACAACCGAATAACCTAAAAACACCGAATAAGACCGAAAAAGACCGAAAAAGGGACCGAATGTGATTAAAAATTGAATGTATACATAAATTATACATAGGCATTTATTTTAAAACTGGTATTTGGCATAAAAATAATGTTTTTCGGTCCACTTTTCGGTCTTTTCGTTGTTTTCGGTCTGTCGGTGTTTTTTGGTCGTTTTCGGTGATTCTATTCACCCGCCATTTGACGTCATTATGATTGTCTTACACATACGCAGTTCATTTGGTCATATATATCGATAATATCAGTACACCTTTGTTGCTTTCACTGAGACTTTTTCATTTGAGCGCACCTGCTGTAAGGTCTGTGATTTCGGATCTCAATCTCTATAGCCAACGGTACACCGCTGGCTAAAAATTACCGGAAGGTCAGTGGCAAAACAATTTGCCACAAGGGGACTGGGTGTGGAAGGTAAAAAAAATTCTAAATAAAGCGATCTCAAACTTGCCCAACAGATTCTCAAATGATCAAACAATATCCAGTCGTCGTCACCTTAGCGCAAAAAGTCAATAGATGCATTTTTGATAGTTTTCAGGAGAGGCAAAAACCGTTTTCTTGAAACAGAATTTCATGCTGCTACTGTGTTACTTGAATATTGGGAGCTTTGAATATGCTTGCTAGTTAGTTATGACAAGCCTTATATTATGATGGAATACAATAGTTATTTGAAGGAATTTGTACACAATATTTGAACACCGAAAAACTTTCAGTGCAAAAACTGAATATGTGCACTTATTCAGCTTTCAAGCTGAGACTTACAACGATGTAATTTGTTAATCTTTATGCAATAACTCAATAATATTGAGATATTGCATTTAACATTTTCGCATTCATTCAAATTCATTTTTTCTTTATTATATAAAAGTTATGTTAACAACACTATTAATGTAACATTATAATAGTATTTATGTAATGAAAGGCGAAATTGTAAAAGATATGAGTTTCCAACAATTGTACAGTCGAGTATGATTTAAAAGTGACAGTTGGTTTTGTAGGTGAAGAAAGAACAGTATCCGATTTCGATAGAAAATAACGTTTAACTTGCACTTGTGAAGTTTGAACAACAACAACAACAACAACAACAACAACAACAACAACAACAACAACCGCCACTCACCACCACCACCACCACCACCACCAAACTCCACCAAAAGGAAAAGGAAGAGATCAAGGATTAAGTAAATGATTAATTTCAAGCGCAAAACCACAAACGTATTAACATAAAAGATAACTTGACTGATAACAACATTGGAACGGAAACTGACAAAACAATATGTCACTGGTGAACCAGGTTCTAGGCTGAATCAACCATAGTATTATTGTTGTTGTTGTTGTTGTCTGGCAACAACAACATCACAATCGATTAACAGTGACATTGGAATTCGCGTAAGAGGTGTAATAAGAACAGTTTCGATAAAAAACTATAGTAACAGCTAAAATGTCAAAAATATGACCGAAGTCACCTTTTCACCTAACGTGTCCCATTTAACCAACTCGATAATGTACATACAAAGATAACTTATACAGATATAGACATACTATGCTTCATTACTGAATTTCATTTAACAAAGATTTAGTATATTTAGGCCGAAAGATAAGGGATTCGTTTAAGCCTTAAGATGTCAATGTCAGACACATATTTATTGTATAGAACAGCATGTCCGTCTAGAGAGATAGGAGAGATTTGTTAAATGCTAGAAGCAGTGATTATTGATAGAGCGATTAATATTTCTTTATAAACATAAATTTGAGGAATGTATATGTTTTCTTTGTAACTGTAAAAAGTTTTATCGTTAGTGTTGAAAGTATTTACTTGAATTATGCAATGTCGTATTAAGATATACCCTCCTGGTGCCTATTGAATTGTTAGGGGGAATAATCATATAATGCACAATAAAACAATTATGTAAATGATGTAATGGACGAATAACAAGATTAGTGAGCAGATTAGTGAAGTTTCTCTTGTTCGTACTACACAAAAGGGGGTGTGAAATCAATACAGAGGTATTCTGAATATCGACTAAAATTAACCCACGCTGAATCGGTGGTCAGACCATTGTCGATATTGGAAGAACCTCTGTAGTGTTGTCGTCCTTCTACAATCATAAGAAACCATTGTATATATGACAAAATCAGTGTTCGTGCTTCAACTATATTTATATGATTGTTGTTAATCGGACTTATTGTTTATTGTCATAAGACAGTCGTGGCGTTCCATAATATGTTCCACGCGTGTTGTCATATGGTTCTGTTAAAATTGCTCACAACAATTTAAAGTACGCTTGTTCGTTTATGACATATTGATAAGATACGCATTCCTTATACATGATTTCATATTGTAAGGAGATTTGAATAGAAATGGTTAGTTATATTTATTTCTACTAAACAAGTAGCCTGTATCACATGAAAATTTGCAATTTGTCTTTAGCATTAACGCAATATTTTCCAGAATTTTATACGGCATACTAACATAATAAAAGATTATGCAGATATTATCAAGTGAAAACATAGAAGTAAGGTGAAAGCTTTATAAAATTGTATTATCGCAAACCAGCTTGTCTAAATGAATGGCTCGCAGTGTGCTATACATGGTCAATTGTAATGACGTTAGAACAATATAATATGAACTAATTTCATAAAATATGAAACAAATTTCTGTCTTGATACAATTTTTATCAAGTTATTATATAAAACACTTCAGTTTTTCCTTTTGCAACTATTAAATATAGTAAGCCAAATGAAAACTTGAAAAAATAACATGGGGAACTTCAATTAAATTAATAATGTCAGTGCATATAAATACAAAGTGAAATTTGATCACCAATAAAATCTTGGAATTTGTCAGTTCAAATAAAATGCAAACAGTATTAGATTGTGACAAAGTAACAGTCGGCTTTATTTCTTTCTTTATTTAAAGTGGATGTTATTTGCAAACAATGATATAAAAGTAATTGTTTCTGATTTCTTTGCACCTTTAGACTTAAACTTTAATTGTTTTTTTTTCCTTCTATACATGCTATTCGCAGTTATGTGGGACATTTTTCTACAAAACCATTCGGACGTTTCTCTGCGACAAACCTTTCGGAAGGACCTTTTCTCGCCTTAATTATTCCAGAAAAACTATGTTTAATTTTAATGCCATTTTACTTTATAATTTTGTCCTTTTCAGGGTTCAGCGTACTTTTGGCAGTTGTTTTTCTTAATCATATCCTGTGTGAAGCTCGGAACATGCGATTATAACTGTATCTGTAATTACAATGTGGAGAAAAGCGTTTTTGCAACGGTATTTAGATTGTGTTTCTGGACGGAATTTTCGTCGGCAACATTTTACAATCATAGACATTTAGTAACTTTAGAGACCTATTGAAGTACAAGCCTACATGGAACATATTCGATTGCATTTTATTCCGTGCAGTCGCACAATAATATACAAAACACATATATAACTAAATGACATCGGTGTAAATAAGTGTATGACTAATTAAACAGATTCAGCAAGCACAGTAACATGCAAACGTTTAACATGCCTATCAGGAATAGCCCATTTAGAAAACACAGTCATCATTCCTACATAGCTAAAAAGCAGCAGAAAGAGAGCATATGTCAATTAAACGCGCAATGTCAATTAAGACTATTAACGAACATGAGAACCCGGGGGTTAACCTCCTCGGGTATGTCAGATTTATCTGGGCAAAGTGTTTTGGGGTTTTCTCGGCTAGCTCTACCGGTAGCTCAATAGTAAATAGAATTTATATGGCTAAGAGCTGTCGCCGTACCTAACCTGTTCAATCCACAGTATATACATTACCATTCATATAGTTAACTAGTATATTTGGTTCTAGATGAATGAGCAAGCAAGTCCTACAGGGTATCTCTACGAGTTTGATTGTAAGCAGCAGCTGGACCAAGTTCAGGTTCAAAGTGATTGGTACGCCATCGCATTCGAGCATCAGGTAAACTTGACAAAAGAGCTATAATTTGTAGATGAGGTAGCAGTAAAGAACGCGTTTGATGCATCAGTGCTTATTAATCAACAATATCTATACATTTAATTTTCTCAAACTTGTAAAGATGTGTCAAAAGGATTAACACTAGTGGGGCACGTCTTGGAGATTTAACAGTAGTGGGGCACACAACAGGAAAATGTGATTGAAGGTTAAACAGAATTGGGGTACGTCACGGGAAAAATGTGTCTTCAGTGTTTTTTGTTACTATATTAACAAACTACTTACTGTAATCAATTTTGCATACCTAATAGGTGATCTTGTTAAAAGTTTTGAACATATTAAGTAGTTTACCGCAACAAAAACATACTGAGCATAATTTCTTCTTTCCAACATTATGGCGTTACTTCTAGGAATAATTTCTCGAAGATACCTTTTTCCCGTATCGAGCTTCATTTTGACCCGCCTCCTACATCAGGCATGAAAAAATATTGATGGAAACCTACACTTGTTAATATTCCAGATATCCTATATTAAAAAGGATCCACAGACGCAGATCCAAGTCTGTCCAGGAAATCCACCGTCGGAAGATGTAGGTGAGTGTCTCACTGTCTAAATATCAGTCTGAGGGATTTATATCAAATCTAACTTACAATAAGGAAAACGCGCTTGAAAAGTTCAAATGTCAGAAAATATTAAATATGATATTGCCCCTGCTAGGGAGCCGAACTGTACGGCGACAGCGCCTAGCCGTGCAATGCCAAAATGCCAATTACAACAACTATTGAGATAACCGGAACACCTTCGAAAAAGGTTGATAGGAAAATCCTCATAAACTTAATCATCACACCGGAAAGTATCTTGCGCAAACCGATTCAATGCTTTCGGAGATTGAAGATACGTTTTTTTATTAAGCAAAATAACGGTATGGTCCATAAGCATAAAAGATGAAATAAAAAATGCCATTAAAAATTAACGTATATACCAAATCCAATTGACTGGACTTAAAAAAGTGAAATATGCATTATCAGGATTAGCCACATCCAGCAGACACAGTTAAGAGTTACTTTCTCTCGATTCTTAAAGAGCATTATTACACAAGTTGCTGTAATGTTTCATTTTCCTGCTGAAAAAACAAAGCTGATGATTTCTTCCCAAAATGTGTAGTTTAGTCAAGAACTTAGTATATGACACGATGACTGCGATAAAATCTAATTTCGTGCAATGATTAAAAACGTTATCTCCAGATTTAAAGTTCGAAAGTTCACCAACTGCCGAAATAGATTGACGATTATACTTGGTTTTCACATGTTTCATGTGTTAAATTCTTCGCTTCCCAATAGGGACAATATCATTTCAAATTTCAGTAACAACTATTCAGCCTAGCACTGAAGAGCCAACTGTTCCATCATCTACCTCTGCTAGTACTTCTACAATGCAGTCCACAATGCAGTCTACAGTGGCGTCAACAGAGGTGCAGACATCAACAACAAATTTAATAGATACCACACAAACAGGAACAAGTGCTTCAATAATATCAACAGTGGAAACAACAACGCAACAAGCAACAATAGCTGCGACAACGCCAACTACACAGTCATCAACTATACAAACAACCATGTCTTCGACAAGTGGATCGACTACTGCACTTATGATTGGTATCTACACAGTAATCATTGTCTCGTTTATATAAAGTATTTGATTTGTACAAACTATTCCAACATATTCCCAAATGTTCAAATTTATGTTGTCAAGTTCTAATGAATATAATTTTATACAACTACTAGACACCACTTCTTTTAATATTAAAATTTGATTCATAGTGAATTACAACACCATTTAAAGTAAAACTTTAAAAAGTAACAGTTTTGGCATGTTAACAAGGTAAAGTATGCATATCAGGAATAGCCACACTCACAAAACACAGCCTCTCCACGCAGCGAAAAAGAAGAGAGGTAGAGAGAGCATGTTTGTTATAAGTATGTCAATTCAAGACATTTACTTAAATTAGTAGGGATGGCAACCAAAATTCGAACATTCGAATATTCGAATGCCGACGGGACATTCGAATACTTTTTTAATATTCGAATATTAAATTCTGTAAAATGAAATATAAAGAAAATCAAATAAATTTAAATTATTTCGTGTAAGGACTTTTTGTTTACCCCCCTCAACATGCTAAATTCGATGTGCAATTAACAGAAACACCTGGTGTTATTATAAGACGTGTCATAGTCAATATATTGGCCCCCAATAAATAGCAAATGGCAGTTTGAATGACCCGTTAACGTCAATTATCGTCGGTTCTGGAGAACAATACCGATCGGCGAAATTAATAATGCGTGTGCATTTTTTAATTAAAATTGAAAACATGCCTGTTCACTGACTCGTAAAGCAAACTCCAGCATAATATGAGCAAAGAGATCCCAAATAAACATAAGTACTATCGAATATTCGAATACTTGTTCAACCGAATATTCGAAAGCCAATTTTTCTATTCGTTGCCATCCCTATAAATTTGTAATTTATTTCCCCTAAGGTGTGCCTTGTTACAGCTCTCCGCATGGTTAAGTTTACCGTTGCGTTTTGCACCTTCGCTAATCACTTTCTTAAGACCACTAATGTCATTTCTTCGATGTTTATTTCAGGTGATACATCATTATGCTCGTCAGCAATACAACAGACAGCAACATCTACTGACAAGCTGTTACAGTTCAACAAATGTTGCTATCTTCTTGGAACTCGTCCGCTGCATTGGCTTCAGGCTGAGCTCAGGTGTAACTCGGGAGGCGGGCATTTGTTCCACATTTCGAGCAAGGAGGAGCAGGCATTTTTCTACAACTACCTGCGGAATAATTTCAATCATTCAGTTTGGACAGGATTAAATGACCAGATGTCCGAGGGTCATTTTGTATGGTCTTCAGGTAATAAATTTGTCGAAGAATGTGTGTTTTATGCTTTATTTGATTTGCTAGTTATTTAAATACTGTAAAATATTTATACTCGTGGCGTACTATATATACTCGGAGTAGGTTATAATTTGATAAATTATACAGTTCGTGAAAGATTCATTAACCGTCGGTTTATTTATCGGAGAAAAATTGAACTGAACACGTATATAATATTTTTGTATGAATACATGTATCTAAGCTCTAAACTTTTGTCGGGTTTTTCTTTACATGCAGTTATTAGCTCTGTTAGTTTTAGCTCTGGTGTCATGCAGCTCATTTCAGAAATTTTAGAACAGTCTGCATTAAAATGCATCTGGTAAAGCTTGAAAGGGCACGTAGCTGTCAAGCTAATACTGAGATGAAATTACCTCAGACTGGTTTCAGATAATAAACTTTTTTTCGGTTTGTACAAAATCCACCGAGCCTGCAATATTTTCATATTTGTCGCGGTCGGTTGTTTTCAAGTTACCTTTTGACTTTAATTTTTAGAGGGAATAGGCCCCGCGGCAAAACATAACAATTTACATAAAAATGGAATTCGTCCTAATACTATATAATTATGCGTTTAAACAAAAACGTTATAGTTTTTCTCCGATAATTTACAGAAGGTGTATGAATCTTTTTTGGTAGTTATTGGCAAATACCTGGCTGTTCGGTACAAAATCATTTTTTGCGAATTAAAAACAACTATTTACACCTGCCTTGCAAAACTGTAGACAATTCTTAAAAAAATCTGCAGTCTGTGATTTGTCAAGTTATACTAACAAACACTACAATGATGAGGTGGTACTTTGCGATTAGTGCTTTGCCATTTTTAATCATCTAATGGATTACACAGTTTAAACTAATTACGCTGACGCTCATTCCGCAAAAGCGTCTTATACGCGAAAGAAATATGTTTTAGGCGCGATAGTCTCGTCAAAAGTGCGATAGCATATCTAGTGTGATAAAGACTTGACAATCTTTGTCCACACCGTAAATTTGTTTAAAAACAGTTTATGATTAAGTCTGATTTGTGTTTCAGCTCTTAGAACGGTGTGCGATAAGTGAAATTGGCAAAGACTCGCCACTTAGTAACCTGTTTCAGACCTTAAAATTTTAAATTTCCATAATATAATTATTATACCAAACCATACTTGTTAAAGCAATGTATTTGTTGTTGTAGGTGCATCATTAAGCTTCCTAAACTGGGCTCCCCACAGTCATTTTTCCGATGCACTTGAAGACTGTGTTGTAATGGATATGCATGCACATGGGGGGACATGGGACGACATGGAATGTGACTTTGAGATTTATCCCTACATTTGCCAATATGGTACACTATCAATTTCAATGAGGCAATTTGATTGGCGTAAATCACTGTCTTCAAAAGTTTGACGTAATGAGCCATGAGTTTAAGATAAATATGACAAAGTCATATTTCTATCACTTAAGTCTTGTGATAGAATCATTGGTTTATTTTCAGATAAATTCTAAATATGGTGGCCCGTTATCATTAACAATTCTATGCATACCAGGAATGCCCAGAACCAGAAGGCTCAGCCCTCCTCGCAAAGCCATAATAGAGAAAAAAGCGTGGAATAATAACTTGATCAATTTCAAAATAAACGCAACAATTAAAAACGCCCTGAAACAGTCATTGGTTAAACATTTTGCCACCGTGGGACCAAACTCATCCTTAACCCAAAAGGTTCTCATATGATCAACTTGTCTTAACCATTTGCTTCATCCCAACCATCAACTCGACAAAAATGCATGCAAAAACATAAACGTATTAAACATTAAAAACAAGTTGCATCTTCAAGCAAGACAGACAGGTATGGAATGACCTTGTTGAGATCATATAATAAAAACGCGATGGCAGTAGTCAAAGAAACCTTCATTAACTCTAAAACATCTACTACAGGCAAGCAAAGCGATCAATTGCATATGGGTTAATCACCACGTATACAGAGCGTTGTATAATACCATGTAAGCAGCCTTTCGTTTTAAATTTACAGATATTTCTTTATGAACAGCGTAGAGAAAGTTATATTCCTTTATTATATTTTTTAAATTTATACATCAAGTCGCCATAAACACCGAGAAGAACCTTACTTTAACAAATTTCTTGGACGTTTTCATTTGAATAGTATCTACTTGGAAAAACAGTGAAAATAAAAATGATAATCCACAGATTAAAAATTGTATGATTTTCTAGAATGTATAAAATAAAACATGTTTGTCTTAATATATGCATTCACTTAATTACATGAGCAGACATTGGCCAGACCGGAGGGCAAGCTTTATCAACGGCGATTAGTCCCAGCTCCAACCTAAACATTTCTGAGGGTATAGCCAGTTTGTTGTAATAGATTTGAGAAGAGGGCAGGTTAAATAAAATGGATTGATAATAATTGAATAATGTCATGATAATATAACAGTGAAAATTTTCTGTATAGATCATAACGGGTTTAACAATTGTCTGTATGATTCTGAACAATGGTAATAAAGAACTTTTGATAGTAAATGGAGTTTTTAAAACGATTATGTGTGAAAATAGTTATAACAGTTAAATCTGGGTTAGAAATCTAATATTTTAACCCAGGTTAAATGAAGTGGTATATATTACCCCCAAAACAATATTTCATATTCAATACACTAAAAATAAGTTTTTAATGAAATGCACTTATACTAAATAAAAACATAGCATATAGTTAAATATTTCATTTCAGGTAACACAAACCTTTGTCCCGACAACGTGAAATACAATTCTTTAAGTGGACATATTCTCGGACAGTATGAACGCGGATGTTACGAATTGTTGCTTAACACCAAGGTCTCGTGGGAACATGGAGAAAATATCTGTCAGTCAAAGGGTGGGCACTTAGCGCATATAAGTAACGCAAACGAGCAAGCGTTTATTGAAGGTTTCATGCAAAAGCACAATCCCAATCATGCCGTCTGGATTGGACTCCATGACACAATACAAGAAGGCAATTTTGAATGGACTGCGGGTAAGTGATGGTATCATGGTAGACAATATCAATCATAGGATATATGTCCATTATTTCGGGCAACATATATCTCAGAAGAGAATAAAAAGAATAAGAATGTATTTATCCTTACACGAATCGTGAATAAACAGTTTTTTTATTGTCATTGTGGCACTTAATAAAAGTATCAAGTTTAGCTCCGCAATTTAGAGAAAATGGTGAACGAATGTACAAAGGCGTTGTTTTATGCTCAAGTATAAATACGCGAAGTCAGCCACATGAGTCTTTGTTTGACTTCCTTTAATATGAATAAATGTTCAGAGAACCTGATAAGTATCCGCCTTGCAAAGCACTTTTTATTAAAGCTGAACACACCCAACTTATCCAGTTAAATTATACATCATTATCAAGAAACAACCAATACCAATCCAACTGACGTTGAAAAGCACACAGTTGAATATAGTCAGGTGTGTTAAGCTCACAAACTTGATGTTGATCGGTTATGTTTTACGCATTCTGAGGCTTTCGTTGGTCTGCAAATGGCTGCGGTCATGGAAACTAATCGGCCGATATATGAGCTGAGATTTGTATACTTCATACACATGTCATGTCGAGTTAGGGCGTACATGTATCAAAGTAAGATAAGTATGAAAAAGAATCTGGCTCAACCGTCTAAAATATCAATATAGCAAATACATGAATATCATGGTTCCTATTGATTGACGATGGAAAGTACTATGTTTACTGTAAACCAATAAATATTCGCGCATAATAATTTTCGCGTTTTGGCAAGGTTGGGCAAATTCGTAAATATATATTTTTCTAATATCTCAAAAAATGTTTTCATTGTTCTGCAAATATATTTTTGCACTTCAGTGCCATCCTTTAATATAGCGAAAATTAGTTGGTAGCTAACAACTGCCCAGGAAACATTTGACGTCGGATAGACGTTGGATTGACGTCAGACCTCGACGTCGGATCAACGTTGGATTTTGGTTGGAAATGAACGTTTTTTAGCCATCATTTCCCGACGTCGGATAGACGTCGGATTCCGACCAAAATCCAACCACATTCCGACCAGAATCCGACCGAAATCCGACCAAAATCGAACCTCTTCCCTCTACTTTTTATTACTATCAGTGAAATAACACTATTTAAAAATACATTCAATGTGTTTTTAAATTCATCTCTAAATCTCTCTTCTTAAAGTAATGTGTTATATCAGCTCTGTATTATAACGGTAGTTCAGTAGCGAGACTTTTTAAGAAGGAAAATTATTTCATGAAAACAACTCCATGTGTCTTACACGTATAGTGGGCATGAATCTCAACAAGATTTAAGCAAAATCTAGAATTTAACAACAAACTACGAATACGAACAAAAAAACATACTTGCTTAATCCTTCTTCTCTGCCAAATATAAAAAATCTTTTCCCCTTCTGTGTTTGTTTGGCGATTTTGTCTTTGTTCTTTGTTTCTTTGTTCAAAATGGCATGGATTGTTTACATTTAGATTCGGTTGCATAGGTTTCGATAATATCCCTTCCACTGAACAGCAAACCATTCAAATTTAGGAATAAATCTCTTTTGTATTTTTTAAATTGAATTTATGCATATGTATAGAAAATTTGGAAAAAAATAATTATTTGAAAATAATTTTTCCTAGTGGGTAAAGATGTGAAATATCTGACCAAAAACCGACGTCTATCCGACGTTATTTTCCGACGTCTAAACGACGTCGCATTTTCGACGTCGGATTAACGTTGGATTTAGGTCGCCGACGTCGCGACCAAAATCCAACCTACGAGGGGTGATCAATAAATTCGCGGGAAAGTGTTCTCGTTTATTTAGCATGCGTGCGTTTTCAGTATTTTTTTTTACACATTTCAACATCATTTAATTCTGCTTAGATCCGAAAATTTCACGGCGATTGCTTATACACTTATCGAATTATTGTTACTATAGTAACATCACCTAGCGAATCCCGGCCCAACGTCATATTGACGTCAACGACGTTGAAACTGCCCATGACAACTTACCATTAATTATTGTCCAGTATGTCTAGTCCTTTTCAAAATATTCACCCCACGATACGCACTTCCTACACCTGGCTATCCAGGCATCTACAAAACTTCTCCTAAATGACTCAGTCTTAATATTCGAGATTGCGACCTTCACTGCAGAGGAAAGTTCGTCAATGCTGTCGAAGTGGATTCCCCGGAGGTTGCTCTTGACCACAGGAACAAGGAAAAAGCCACATGGTGACAGGTCGGGGCTGTACGGCGGGTGCTCTAGAAGTTCGAATCCCAGCTCCTGTACATGCTGATCCAGGTCTCGTCGGCAGTCACGATCTTCTCCATGAAGGCATAGCCTTCGCGCTCATACCGATGTATCATCCGTTTCTTAGCCGCTTCTGCTCATCAGACAGTTGTTTTGGAATCCAGCGTGCACAGACTCGTCGCATGTTAAGTTTGTCATTGATGATGTTGAACACTGTTCCGTAACTACAGTCAAACCTTTCAGTTATCTCGCGAATCGTAAGGCGCCTATCTTTGTCCAGTAGATCCTTAACGTCAGCGACGTACGATGACGTCTTCGTCAACGGGCGGCCGCTGCGCTCGTCATCACCAGTGTCTTGTCGACCCTCCTTGAACCTGTTATATCATTTATAAACCGCCGTCTTTTTAACTGATGAATCTCCATTAGCCTGTTGTAGCATTTCAATAGTTTTTACTCGCGAAATTCCATTTAACACGCAAAATACAATAGCTGATCGCTGTTCGACACTCATTTAAACACCTGTCATCAAAGAATACCTCTTTTGTTTACCTTCATAACGTCATAAAAATTTTTTTCGTCATGAACGTCATGTCAATATTGGCGGAATCTTCACTTATAATTTGGTTGACGTACGTTAGCTACGGGATGAATAAGACGCCGTGATTCGAACCTTTGTTGATAGGAAAATATGGAATTTTGGGCCGAGATGACGTCAACGGCGTTACTAAGGAAACCATTCCTCAAACATAAATAGGGTCTCTGGTCTATAATTTTACGTATCAATAGACACAATATGGATTGGGTTCATGGAGAAATTTCTTAAATTTACTTTCATAAATAACTAAATGGGAACACTTTTCCGCGAATTTATTGATCACCCCTCTGACGTCGGATGTTTACTGGGTGTTGGTTGGAGGAATTAACAGTTTAAAAATAATAAATCTAACATTTAATTATAAGTCGCTTCTTCGATGTTAGGTAACGCGGTAACATACACTAACTGGATCACGGGCCATGCTGATAATACACTAGGTGGTCATAACTCAGAAGACTGTGTGGTGTTTGTGCCACAGATTCAGGGGAAATGGGATGATGTGACATGTGGGTATGAGCAGATATTTGGTCACGACTCGGGCGAAGTTCATTACGCTCTTTGCCAGTATAGTAAGTTTATTCTTTTCTTAGCCGAAGATTTGCTTAAGTCATTATTTAATTAGATTTACAATGTATACAATGTGTAATGTAAATATTCTCTTCTTTTCTTAATTATATGAATTTTAAAAGTATAATCATATGTTAAAATTTTGTTATGCAAAAAATTGCGGATACTGACTTTTATACATGCATTTTTGTTAAAATTTAAATCGATACAGTAACTGTCTAATTCATATAAATCATTCTGATTGTTAACGATAATTACAATAAATCTAATAGAATACTAGTATTGTAATTTATGAACATTTTATTTTCCTTAAAAAATCTGTTATTTTGGTTGAACATTTCGATAATGCAACCCTTTTTAACAATTTTAAATACGACTTTGATTTTTTATTCGCTTGCAGAAATTCACAGTTTTAATCCTGCGGCTGTGGGATAGTGTAGCAATCTGTCCGTTTGGGAAAAGGATCATAAAAACAACTGGACTTCTTCTTGGAACCGGCACATTAATTTATTTTCTTTGTTGGTAAACAATTATAACAACCGTGTTTTTTTTCTGTAAAAATAGTTTCCCTAATTTTAATATGACTATTTTTTTACTTGCTTATGGTTATAAGTCTTTATAGAAACATAACGACGGTATATTATACAGGGAGTTTACTAACGCCCAAGATTGCTGATGGTTATAAGTCTTTACAAGTTTTAGCTTTTCATAAAGCTAGTCGGTCATTAGCACAACTTTTTAAGAAGACGACAGAAAAGTTTGAATTTTAAGCCTATTTTATTGGGTTCCATACAAAAAATGTAAGTTTACTAAAAGTCTTAAGAAATAATCAATAGCTTCCGGTGAATTATCGCAGGATAATTCACGGGGCGGAGTTCAGATGCGTAAGGATATATCACGAGAGGCGTAGCGATAATTCACCGGAAGCTATTGAGTATTTCAATTCTAACACGACACATCTGACTGAATAAGCGAAATAATCATAACTCAATTTTAGCGTGTTGTAATAAACTCAAATGGGTTATAAGATCGGCAGTTAGTGTTTACTCCCTAAACATCTCCATACTTCAAAAACTGATAATAATTAAAAGAAGAATAACAAACTTGAATACATGTCCATCCAACCGCGCATCCAGCACTCTCCAGTCGTCGTTCGAACCGAATTTGTCATTCCAACGTTTAATACTGCACCAGGAAATAACATGTAAACAACGGAAATGACGTGACGTCGTAAAAATGGCGCGTTAACGTCACCTTAACGTTGCCGCAAAATAGCGGAAAATAATAATAGTATTTTATCTAAATATATAAAATAAACATTATTCTATTACTGTGGTATTATCATATTACGCGCGGGTAAATATTTCGCGTTTTATGTGCTTTCTTAAATGCGCGAAATTAAATCTCAGCGAAAAATACAATTGTCACATTATAAGTTTATTTCGACCTGTATTTAGGAATAGCCGTGCCCACGCGCGGTGAATTATCGTGTAATAATTCACAGCAAATTCAATGGGATAAAACGTTAAGTCGTGTTAGAATTATAGGTATTTCCTCTTTCGAATGAGATGTATTTAAGCTGGTGATAAATCTAACCCTGTTTGCGAACAAGTTAATAATTTACTTAGAAGTAAACCAAAATGGAAAAGTTTGTCAAACAATATTTTTGTGTCAGAAATTGTTAAAAAGCAACGATTATCAAGATGTTAATATTTATCAAAAGCTACAGAATATGTTAAAAAACAAAGTTTTTCCACAGTCATAGGGTGGGAGGGAAAAACGTGAACAGTCTGTCAGGGACTCACATTATGATAAAATTGTTCTTTCTGATCTAGAACAATATCGTAAGAATGTTGGTATTCACTTAGTATGTCTCATGACTTCGAATAACAACCTAACGCATTGAATTGAAATTCGCAAATTCAAGTATGCATTATAGCGCCGTCTTTTTTTGTTAAAAGGTTATGCTAATGACCGACTAGCTTTTCGGAAAGCAAAATTTTGTATTGTCTATTATTGACAGTTTCATGACCCGATTTAATACTACTGCAAAAGTATGTGCGTTCGCATGTTCCAAAGATTATTTTGTTGAGTCAAAACCAAATAACAACTAAGTAAAGCTTAAACTAGTAGTGTCTATTATTTTCAGATTCATTACCTGATCTAAGATTTCTGCAAAACTGTGTGTTCTGGTGTTCCAAAGATAATTTTTAGATTCAAAACCTTATAAAACTTTAGCAACCAGTTGATTAATGGAAAAATGCAAGATAACAGTTAAGCAAAATTATCAAGAAAGTACCGACGTATGTTTCCATATCGAGCTAGCTAAACCATGTAAAACATTCCCTGGGATACCTCTGTTCCACGAGTTTCACAAAATGCTGCACAAGTTCGTATATTCAAGGTCAGCAAAATAAGTAGCTAGTCTCTGTTCAGTGTTCTCTACACATTTTATTTGCTTTGGTTTAATAAATTCATAAGCTGTACATCTTTTGTTAATCATACACAGTGTACATTTACTAGACAAAAACCGTGTACATGTATATGCGTATTGTTCGTTGTCGGAAATATCTTTATGAGTAATAAGCCTAGCTGATAAGAAGCTGGAGAGAGGATTTAAGAACAGGTACAGACTCAAAATGTGACGTCCTTCAACAGCCAACAAGAGGCCTCTAGGTTTTTATAGATAACGACTGAGTAAGAGTCCATCTATAAATAACGACTCAGTAAGAGTCGAATTATCTATTCCGTCTGGAACGTGATCTTTGCTTTATATCACTTTTAACTGGTGTTCAGGTAGAAAGCTCAAGTTTGGTCCATTATAATATGTCGGTCATCAGGATGACAGACAATTAAACCGTTACGACCTTTTATTACACAGGGAGAACATTTACCAACGCCTGAGATTGCTGATGGTTATAAAGCTTTATAAAACCATAACGACAGTTTACTTATCGAACTTTTACCAACGCCCAAGATTACTGACCGGAAGCGTGGACCTCACAAGTTGTTACAATGCCGAACCTCCTCTCTAGAAATGTTCGCCAAGTCATGGGCGTTTCACTCCCCCTTCTTTTCTTTAATGAACCATTTAAATGTTTTCCGGGCTTCAAAAACATTATAACAAAAAAGATATAACTGTAAGTTATTTCCTAATAAAGTAACAACTAACATGTCCAAATACTACGGGCGATAATTTTTCTCGTAACCTGCTGTAAATGGCCAGGAATTAACCGTTTCATACCTTATATTAAAATAACCACGCATGATAACGTTTGGAGATAGTAGGAAAAGTCTAGGGTCTTGTAAGCTTTATCTTTGGAGAGTGAAACAAAAAGCAGAAATATTCATAGGCATGATGTAATTGTCACAGTACATGCATATGTCCACAAGAAAACAAAGACAAAAGAATTTGTAGCGATGATGTAATTGTCAAAGCATTAAATAACATGGAAATATGAAAACAAAAACAAACATATATCTAGAATGATGTAATTATCAAATCACCTAGTAAAATAAACGAAAAAAAAATAATGAAAATTATTAATGAACACTGAAGCACTCCTTTGTTTTTCGTACCGGAAAACACGACTGGTAAATGTTACTACACATGTACACATATCCATTTTATCCATATGACTGTCAGTTCGGCTTTGAAGCAAACTCTGGTCTGAAATGCAAAATTCGATACGTATTTATGAAATGAATGCCTGTAGATTATGTTTTTTCCTACAAAAGCGTGCAACTACTTATTTATATGTTATGACGGATATACCGGTAACCGGCATTTATATGAGGGCATAACAATGTGACGTCAACGTCTGTTTTAATACGGAATTTTTCTCCGACATTAATTTGATAATTGTATACAAGAAATTACTTAAATAAACCAAATTTTATTAATAGATAATCTGATCAATATCATATTAATAGAAACACGTTGTATGCACTCAGTTCTAACAAAGAGCCAATTCAATTTACTTCCTTTAACCTTAACTTTACAATGGCTTTGCGTCAACTGTGATGCTCAGGATTTGTATTCTCAGATGCAATTTAACCATTTTCTTCTGTTCATTTCTTACTTATACACTAAAGATGTTTTATACCCTCATCGGTTCAAATTAATAAATTTAGACTTTAAGTTTTACCTGCGAAGTAAAATTGTAACGTTTGTATCTGCTTCTACATCTAGTACGGATCGAATCCTCTCTCGCAGCACACATAGCCGCTATCACCACACTCCTCCCTCTGGTATTCGTGAGGCTTACACTTCTCCCGGCATTCACAGTGGTCTTTCGAACCGGTTTTCTTGCAGCATCGAGGATAGGTCTACAAGAAAATAACGAGTGTTTTAGTATATCGCTGTTCATACAAATTAAGCATACATGTTTGCCTCTAATTTCACAGGTGAAACCGGATATTTAACAATTGATTAACATAAATTACACCATGTCCATTAACGCTTTGACGGGTAGAATTTCATGAGCATTATTTATTTATTTATTTACGTGCTTATTTATTTTATTTATATTTTCAAAACTCACGGCTAAGGTTGGGATTTTAGCGATTACATCGATTACATGTTTCTAAGGCGTTATGCTTGTTAAAAAGCTAAATGTTCATTAATATAATCGGACCCGAATCAGGTGTTATTTAGTATAATTTATATGAATCCTCTGACTTGTTATAAAGTTTGAGGATGTAAAACTGAAGAAAAAAGACGGGTTACCAATCTCAGTTTATAATCTTTGAGCATGGACTTGCAAGTCTACTTCAGCTTTGTATGCTGGGTACTAGGTAGGCTAGCCACTAGTCTGGTAATTAGTTTGCTTGTATATAGTTGTTATCAATAATAACAAAATGTTTGTTGTAGCCAGTCTATTTTCTATCCTACTGACTTGAGAGAGAGAAAGAGAGAGATAGCTGTAGACTGGCTTAAGATTAATAGTTGGAAATTAAAGAAGACAAAATACTTTATCGCCTGGAATCCAGGCTAGGTACTAGCCACAATTTACATGTATCTCCGTAGTGTAGAATCATGTAAATTATACATGTATTGCATTGCTAAAACTGTGGCATCAATATATAAACAAAGTTCAAACCACAGATTATCGTGTTTTCCAAATACTCTTTACACGCAAAGCAGACAGGTTTATTTAACATAGTACTTATGCACTATACAGTACGGTCGCAAATGCATTAATATATTGCTGTAGTGTATATAAAAAGACACTTTTACATTAAATATCAACTACTGTGATAAAAACAACAAAATCACAACAAACCAAAAAACATCATCATCATCATCATCATCATCATCATCATCATCATCATCATCATCATCATCATTAACAACAACAACAAGAACAAGAGAATGGCGTTACCTTCTTTCCAATCTTACAGGAACCTTCTTGCCACTCGTTCTTCTCACATCCCCCGCTCTTTGGTTCACATTCACATACTGTAGTACTTGATGATGTCCTATGTACAACAGCTATTAACACCACTAACAATAACAACACAATAGTCAACTGATTCATTATTACAGGTTTTTACCTGATGGGATGGTAGTAGAGGGCATTTGACTTTATATATGGCTCGTATGGAAACATATGGCATAAACCATTTATCAAAAGACGCGGTAGTCAATAAATTAATCCCCTGTAATAAAAAACAACTTAATCAACTTTATTATTAGTGGAGAAAAAACAACAATGAAAACAACAACAGACTTTTAATTAATATATTTGACATTAATTTTTGACCTTGTTGTTGACATTCTCAGCATTCCACGTGGAAATGTGTAGTGTCCTTTTGTCTATTAAAATATTGAATATAAACATTAAAATATCAAGTTTGTTGTGTTCATGTATACATGGTGTTGTAAACCAAGAAAATTGTGTTGACATGACAACCGCTTAATAAATATCTTGAGTTAATGAAAATAAGTACATTTTGTTTAATGTTACATTGTGCTGATTTTAACATTTAATGGCATCTTCAGATGTTTTTGCGACACTTAACAATATCCGAAGCGTTATGAATCGTACTTTCCTATATTGACGGATTTTAAAAATAGTCATCGGGTAAACCCACTATGATTATCTTTTATACGTTGTTTTCGTCATCATTTCTAACATTTTGTTAGATCTGACATCAGTGAGGTTGAGTAATATTCTTCACAGTAGCGCAGAGTCTTTCTTTGACGATTAACGTAAAACGAACATATTAACTTTAGGTCAACAATGCTGCATATTGTGTCTCGAGTGTAATATCACACATGATTTCAACCATCTGACTTAAACTAATAATAAATGTCATTTACTGACAACTATTTCCAGCAATACTGTCGTTTAACACCAATATCTATTTAAATACCGTGAAATATGACTAATCTTTTAACATGGTTAGTACGACCTAATAGTATTAGGTCGCAAAAATGAGTGACGTTTGATTACAAAAATGTATATAAAAATGCTACTCAAGCAGGTATTTTTGTTTTAAATTTGTTTTAGATTTACACTCAGGCTTTACAACATTACAAATACAAAACTAATTTATGACTTTAGTTGTATTTATATATTTATAGTAAACACTCTTTTATTTTGCAAAGTTCAACGCTACACGAGATCATTAATTGAGCGGGGAATTTTTTATACTTTGATATTTTTGACATTTTTAATTGTTACTTAGAACTATTTTTGACAAGAATTAACAAGTTCATATTTTATTGTCTACTTAACGTTATTATTTTATACATATATATACAAACAAAGTATTTATGTCCGTAAAAAGCATAATAATCAATATCGTTTGCTCGAATTTTACGTCAACTTCTTGAGGATTCAGATCATGTTTGATAATGCGGCTCAATTGATTTTTAAAATTGTACTGTTTATTGGTGTACAAATGTACATGTAAGTGTTTGGATATGTCTGCCTGATATTCAAATTACTTCAAAATAGTTGTCCACCTGGAGACCACCTCCATGCAGCTAAATTGATCTGTACATAAATATATAAAGCCTGTTACGTGAACTTACTTCCAAATAGTTGTCGCTTTGCCGCATAAAAACACAGAAAACTCAAATGGAAATGTCGCCTTAAAATACCACAAACTTTCTAATTTGGGGGCCAGTTTTAAAATACCTTAAAGTTTAATCATTCTATCGTTAATTCTATCATTATAAAGAAAAAAAAGTAGCCTCAATTTTAGATAATCAATTAGCTTTGATATTTCCTAATACAGGACTGATATGTGCAAGCAATACGAACAAAAATAATAAAACAATAATATAGAATAATGCGTAAAATATATTCACCGTACTTCTACCGCTTTATATGCGACATGTTTTACGAGTACATCATACTGCAAACCTTTAGGCAGGCTATTAATATTATTCATTTACAGTTGTTTCTTCACTCAATCACAATATTTGTATTAACACATGACCTTTGGCGACATTTGCGGCAGCATCTGGTAAATCAGTTTTATTGCTCTTGCTTCCAAATGTCTGAAACAGCTTGTGCTTCGCAAATGGTGTGTTTAGTCATGCTTGCCTGGTTTGTTGTTCAGTAAAAATCGAGAATAATTTGAATAAGTGAAATATTAAAATATTGTCTTAATTCATTTGTACGTATCACCACATCTACAGCTTAACTGTCCAATTTTTTAATATAAATGTTTTCGATACACATTATGGAAAAAATTATCAACTGTTTATGCTTATAGTCTCATTTTCATATAGTTTTGTAAAAAAAATTGAAGAACGCTGTGAACGAGTTCTATTAGTTAATCTCAACTGTTGTTTATGAATATAATCTTCCACACCATGATTTGAGCAAATGCCCATCGAATAACAGTTGAGAGTAGGGATGGCAACGATTACTCGAGTAATCGAGTACTCGATCAATCGTCCGATTATCGAATACTTAATTTACTACTCGAGTACTCGGATAAAAATTATTGTTTTAAATGAAATCCATTTGTTTTGTTTTAAATTTGTTTGATATACGATGTTAAAAAATTAGCAAGGTGGCGATTAGGACCAACATGTCATATATTTAATCCCTAAATGTGATGCATTTAACGCTGTGAAATTGTTGTGATATTTAAGGATATATCAGGACTGTCCACTAAAGTTATTGATTGGTTAAACATGTTCTTGGAGGAAACTGTTGACATTTGTTTGACTGGTGAAAGACGCAAAAAAATTATGAATATTAATAATAAATAATAAATAAGAAAAAAAAGTAAAACGACGGTGATGTTCGGTATCACATTCTAAAAACACTTGTACATTTCCTCTCGCATACATATGCTGAAAATTCATTACTTTTATTGATTTCTTTTAACATATTATACATGTAATAAATTCAAAACACAAATAAAAATTAAAACATTTCATTGATCTAAATTTATATGAAGTATGTTGTGCATAAAAAACAGAGTAACTTGAAGATGACAGAACAAGACCGGAAACTCATAATGCAGTCGGTCTCTTCCAAAATATAATTCATTGATACTAACCTGGTAAATAAAGTTTCTGTCTTAAACCTGTGCTCGCTGGTCAGCTCTTGACAGATGGCGAACTTTTTAAAATCAAAATTTAACATTTTACACATTATCTGATAAAAGACTAATAGTCATTCGAGTACTCGAGTACTCGATCGGAAGATTATCTGAGTACTCGAGTACCAATTTTACTACTCGTAAATTCCTGGTTAAAAGGGATAAAATCACATTAAGTTAATATAAGGCAGACAATAGGAAATGATTGGAATTTCTAGCATTGTTTATCGAGGAATAGATGTGTTATTAACGAATATTGTTTTTTTAGTTGTAAATTGACATTATGAAGTAGCGAAATTGATTTTATTCAAACAAAGGGTCAATACTGTTTATAATTACTTACGTCTTCATGAAACTCTGATTATAACAAAGAGAAAGATAACTAAATTGACTAGATGTTTTCAAAAACACTTTTTGTAATTATTTCAGAAATGTAGAACTGTTAAAAGTATTTTGAATTTTTTTTATTTGACAAAGATACAGGTAGGGAAGTGAATACTCTGTTTTTTGTCTGAGAATATTTGAGGACTATTTATACCTCAAAATACTCCATACACTATTATAATTACTGAGAATTGAGCAATATCCTAATAATATAATATTAATGTTTTTTTAATCTTTTGATTTCTGCGATATCAAAATTGAACGTTCTAATACGTATGTTTTAGGAGGAACACGAGCTTTTGACGTTCCGTCACTGCACAAATATAACAAAATATCGACTCGTAATGTTTATTTTCTAATTAAGGTATTTTCATTTAACGAGGAACGCTTGAAATGTTGTTTTACAGTTCATCTCAGTTGTATTAAGATTAATTGCTCATGAACATCGTAATTTACACAACTGCCCATCAAAACAAACAATAAATGAAGGATTTCAAAACACTTCATTTTAACTAAAAGAGGTAACTGGAAATAGTACTAGTCGTTTTATTGATGAACGCTTTGTGATTTTATTGGCAACAAGAACTAGAAAAAGACTTTTTTCTGATAAATGTGAATATTGTTTAAAATTTTATATTCCCGAAGCCCTAATTATAAAAAAGAATGATAAATAAGCTGTGACTGCAGATTTCTTAAGAAAATTTTATTTCTTGCAATGATAAATATAAATTCGTGTGTGTTTAAAGTGTGAATTTTTCTCTGATCTCCTGTCAAAATTCTATTCTGTTCAGTTCCGCCAATTGTTTTCTCGTTTAGGACAAACCCATTCTTTTATCTGGGGACCATACGCCGTTGACCATGGAATGTTATTAATCGGAAAATACCGTATTGAAGGTTCCATGTTTACAGCCATATGAATACCATTGTTTGGGTAGTATCTAAGCTGTACCATTTATTGGTGTAAATATTGAGTTGTGCGCAACCCAAGGCTGGACGGCAAGGGCAGAAACATGCATTTCCATTACTGCACATTAACAGGCTTAATCAAGTCTGCAATATTTTCTTTTTTGTCGTGTTCTTTGCCTTTCAAAGTTCCTTTTTCATCTAGTAGTATTTTGAAAGTATTCTTTTCAAATTTTACAAAATTTTAGGTAGTAAAGATGATAATTAATATTTTTGCTGATTATATACAAAAAACAAATAAAGTAATGAACATTTATGATTGCACGAGAACAAGGTAAATGCTAGAAATACGACCTAATCAGGATTCTTCTCAGTTTAATATTTCTATTACATGTACCTATTAACTGCATAATATTATAAGTCAATCCCGCTTTTCCGAAAAGTTTACTGAATCGATCCATCGTGATTTCTTGCATCCTACCAATATAAATGATAATAATATTATGTGGAGTATCTGAATGATCAACATATTTCGTAATTGGATGCAACATAATTGTGTTCATCACGGTGTTGACTGGGTCGAATTTAAATCATTGATACTTACCTGGTAAATAAAATTTCAGTCTCAAACATGTGATCGCTGGTCAGCGCTTGGCAGATAGGAACATATTTTCACCAAAATTTAACATTTAACACAGCATCTGTTAAACGACTCATTATAGCATTAATATAGAGCGACATGAAGTCAGGCAAATGTAAAATATTGCAGGCTCGGATTGTGCCCGTAAAACCTGTGTTCGCTGGTCAACGCCTGACAAATGTCGACCATATATGTAATCAAAACATGACATTTTACACAGCCTCTGGTAATAATGGAACACAGTATAAAGGCGCTGCAGCGCATCATCAGTCATATTGCAGACCAGTGGCAACAATGTTTCAACACAAGATGGGAATGTGGCTTGCTTTATTTCTGATGTTAAGTGTCATACAGATGAATTTTGCAGGTATTTCAGCTTTTCAGCATTCCTTACTTAAATTCATGTACGATTATATATAATATATATATTAATTGTTGTTGTAGAATGGAGTATTATGACGTATAACACGTATACATGACCAATGTTCCAACCTCACCTATCGTATACTTAAACATGTCTTGAAAGAAAATGAAAAATACAGACAAAACTCAGTTTGTAACTTAAAATAATACAAAGGCATATCATTGTTCTTCGTTATATGAATTCCCATATGATTTAAAATTTCCCATGCTTTCGTAATTGAATAGATATAATGAATGTTTATTTTACCTATATCTCGATTTAATGTGAATGGTTTCAAACAATAAGTATGACCTTTCTTCGTGACGCATCCCATATGTCAAGTTTGAAGATAATATTCGATTCCTTTTTAAAACATTAAGTTATATGGTCGGTGTATATGTAGTAAGACCTGTCCATTGGTTCAGTGTATTCACGTAGTCCTGGACTTTTCCTATTCTAACTGCATTTAGTGTTTACTCTAGTTTTTCAACCAATCACAATGCTTTATTTTTTAAAATATCTCCTTTCTATTTCGTGTAGAAACAGTCTATAGAAACTTGTGTTATAGAACAAACTTTAGGGAAAACTAGCGTAAACTATAAGTCAGTTAGAGTTCAAATAGAGAAATCTACATGAAATAGACACGCCAGTCGGTCGCTACCGCTCCCTCCTTTGCCGTGTCTATTTCATGTAGATTTCTCCATTTGGACTCTAACTAATACTTGAAATTCTTATTAAGTTTGCCATTTCCTTTTTATCGGACAATGAATGTAACAAGTATTCTTCTTTATAAAGAATGATTATAATGTCTTTAGATCTACCTAAATACTTGTATTCATAATTATAATACATATTATGTTTGACGATTGTGAAAATAATTATAATAATAATAATAATAATAATAATAATAATAATAATAATAATAATAATAATAATAATAATACTATCCAAAAGTAAGAAATGACATCTTACCTCACTTTGTTTCTGTTGATTTTTGCAATTATTGTTCTTCACACATTTATAACAACATGTATTCATCCATTTTTCATTCATCTTATTTTCACTCTCCTTTTTGGAGAGATATACTCGGCTGTTCCTATATGCGTTCAGTTATTTAGTATAACTAAACTTAAGCACAGATAATGAATAATGTTATAATAATTTCACTTAATTGTAGAGGCCTAAGAGGTACAAAGAAACGGTTACAGATTTTTCAATATCTAAAAAGCACATCTGGTAATATTTTTTGCTTACAAGACACACACTTTACACCCGACATATTTAAACAAATATATACCGAATGGAATGGGGAATGTATATGTAGTTACGGTAATTCCAGTTCAAGAGGAACTGCAATACTTTTTAAAAAAAATTTTGAATTTGAAATTTATGAAAAATATGTTGATTCGAAAGGTAACTTTATAGCATTAGATTTATCTGTTGAAGGCAAGAGAATCTCTCTAGTTACTGTTTATGGTAAAAATACAGATGAACCTGAGTTTTATGATAGTATTTTTAGTATAATTGATAAGTTTGGTAATGATTCTTTCACAATCTGTGGTGATTTCAATTTAGTTCTAGATCCAGTTTTAGACTACCATAACTACAAGAAATCAACAATAGAAAAGCAAGGGATAAGTTATTGCAATACATGTCACAAAGGGAGTTATTTGACCCTTTTAGAGAATTCAACCCTGAATTAAAAAGATATACTTGGAGAAGGTCAAACCCTCTCCAACAAGCTAGATTAGATCTATTTATTGTTTCAAATTCATTTTTGCCTTATGTTAAAAAATGTGATATACTGCCAAGTGTTCAATCTGACCACTCTTTGGTTTATATTGATATTCAACTCACAGACTTTAAACATGGAAAAGGGTTATGGAAACATAACAATTCTTTACTGAAAGACATCTCTTACCTAGAAACCATAAATAAAAAAATAGATGAAATCATTAAACAGTATGCCTTACCTATTTATAACATGGAAAACTTACACACTATTTCAAATAATGATATACAGTTTGTGATTGATGATCAGTTATTTTTAGACACACTTTTAATGGAACTTAGGGGGAAATCTATTTCATATGCAGCTTTTAAAAAAAGAAACAATGCTAAAAAAGAACAATCAATTTTGGAAAAAATAAAAAATATTGAAACTCATTTAGATCAAAATAACTTAGAACAACTACAAATCCTTAGAAATGAACTGAATGACTTGCAACGAGAAAAACTTGAAGGCAGCATGATTAGGGCTAGAATTCAAAAAATAACAGAGGATGAAAAAGCTACTAACTTTTTTTGTAATTTAGAAAAACACTCTTATTTAACAAAAACTATATCGAAATTGCAGACTGATGAAGAACTTATTACTGATCAAGATAGAATTCTCAAAGAATGTGAACAGTTCTATGCAACCCTTTTTCAAGAAAAAAACAGTTTTTCACTGGATAGATTTAATGATTTTGTAAGTTGTCTATCAGCCCCAAAACTTTCAGATGATACTTCAATCATGCTGGAAGGTAATATCACACTATCTGAGGCAAGCAAAGTTTTATTTAATATGAAACATAATAAAAGCCCTGGTACAGATGGCTTTGGTGCAGATTTTTTTAAAGTCTTTTGGCGTAAATTAGGTTCTTTTGTTGTAAGAGCTTTAAATCATGCATACTCTTCAGGACATTTATCAATAACTCAGTCTCAGGGTGTAATCACATGTATTCCAAAAGAAAACAAATCAAGACTTTTTTTGAAGAATTGGAGACCAATTACCTTATTAAATACAGTTTACAAAATAGGTTCAGGCAGTATTTCAAACAGAATAAAAAGTGTCCTTGATTTATTGATTAGTAGAGAACAAACTGGCTTTATACCAAATAGATATATGGGTGAAAACACAAGACTCATCTATGATGTAATGCAATACACCGAAGAAAATAACATTCCTGGCCTACTTCTATTGATTGACTTTGAAAAGGCATTTGACTCTTTATCCTGGGATTTCATAAAAAATACTCTATCACTTTTTAATTTTGGACCCTCAATACAGAAATGGTTTACAGTCTTTTACCAGGATGCCAAATCAGCAGTAACTCAGTGTGGATATCTCTCTAACTTTATGAAAATAAGCCGAGGTTGCCGACAAGGGGATCCCTTGTCCTCTTATATTTTTATTCTTTGTGCTGAAATTCTATCATTGAAAATCAAAGAAAACAAAAATATAAAAGGAATAGTTATAAATGACTTTGAGTACAAAATATCCCAATTTGCGGATGACACAACACTGATTCTTGATGGTTCAAAACAATCACTAGATGAAACTTTATATCTTTTAACCAAATATGCATTATTATCTGGACTTAATGTTAATTATGATAAAACTAAAGTTGTATGGATAGGACAAAAAAAGTACAGCAGCGATAGTATTAAAACAAAATGGAAACTTCTATGGAACCAAAACACATTTAGAATGTTAGGAGTAAATTTTCATGTTGATCTTTGGAAAATGGTTGAACTAAACTTTGTAGAAAAAATAGAATCTGTAAAGAAAATAATTGAATTCTGGAAAAGAAGAATTCTGACACCAATAGGTAAAATAACAGTGATAAAAAGTCTCCTTTTACCTGTATTCAATCACTTATTTATTTTACTTCCAAGTCCACCTCAAAATTTAATTAATGAACTAAACAAATTATTTTATGGATTTATCTGGCAAACAAATGTCAAAATTAAACAAAGTGTACTGGTAAAAGAATACTCTGAAGGAGGCTTACAAATGGTCAATCTCCCTGCATTTATTAAAGCTCTTAAATTAACCTGGCTAAGAAGATTGACAGAAGATTGTATCTGGAGTAATGTAATAAAAATACAAGTTGACATGAATAAATTATTTCACTGTGGTAAACATTACTTTGACAAAAAAACTAAAGAATTAAAAAATGAATTTTGGAAGGACACATTAATGGCTTTCTCTGATTATATAGAAACAATATCACTAAACGATTATAAAGTAGGAAGCTTACCTGTATTTTATAATCATAATATTATTATTGGCTCTAAAAGTTCATTCACAAAAGCATGGTTTGATGCAGGTGTGCACTATATTACTGACATATATAATGTTGAACATAAAAGATTTCTTAGTCACCAAGAATTCAATGAGAAGTATCACTTAAAAGCCAATTTTTTGTCTTTCCTCAGTTTAGTCAAATCTGTTAAAACATTTTTAAACAGCTTAAACATTGATGAAAATAATCTCCAAGTTGAACCAAGACCATGTCTTCCACCTTATATGAAATATATTTTAAAGCAAAAAAAAGGTTGTAAAGACATCTATAATTCATTAAACTCCAACAGTTCTATACCAACAAGTCAGAAAAAATGGTCTGATAAACTTAACCTTACTTTTGAAACTAAAGATTGGAAATTTTTTTATTCTCTTCCATTCAATCTAACATATGATACAAAAGTTCAGTGGTTTCAAGTAAGGATACTACACAGAATTTTAGGTACAAATGAGCTTCTACATAAAATGAATCTAGCAGAGAATCCTTTGTGTACTTTTTGTAGGAAAGAATGTGAATCAATTGAACACCTATTTTGCAGATGTCATACAACAAGAATATTTATATTAAATTTACTTAGTCTCTTTCAATCTTTTCCAGCATATGATGAAACTGTTTTACTTTTTGGTTTTAAAGACAATAAACTTCTTTCAGAAAATATATTGTTATTGCAGATTAGGCTATATATCTACCATTGTAAAACACTGGGCTGTACTCCGTCTATAAATGGTGCACAATCCTATATGAAATATCAATTAAAAATATACAAAGAAATAGCTATAAGAAATAATAAGCTAGAAGAATTCTTAAACAAATGGGAAAAAGTGAATCTGTTAATTAGTCGAATTTAGTAAAAAAAAAATTACAACTGCTCTCTGTTAATATGCCTTGTCAATCCAACTAAGTTATATAGCTTAATTAACTGGACAGCATAATGAAAAAATTACTTAAATATTTACCAGTAAATTGTTAATTTGAATGAAGTATGTTTAACTTTATGTGTGAATTTTTGTTATATTCATGTTCTATTACACTTATTTGTAGTACAGTACTATTGATAATTATGTTAATTGAAATACAAATGTATAAACTTTTTGTAAATGAATACCTAAGAATGTAATGAAACTATTAGACAATTCTGTCGATTTTGGTTTGAAAATGAATTTCAGCTCTCCTTTTCATATATATGTATTGATTGTAAAAAGTAATATATTGATGTGATATTCTACTGTACTACACTTATG
>JAZAYU010000376.1:0-54437 GCA_038501625.1 Corbicula japonica | reverse complement strand
CTTTGACGTTTGTGCACCCTAGAACCTGGTTTAACCCGTATTTTGCAACTGACCGTACCAAATCGGGTGCACACTTTTGTTTATTGTTTGTGGCGTCTTTTTTTAAACTGACTATTGTATAACTATGCTCTCTTCTCCTCTTTACCTTTTTAGCTGTGTGGGTGGGTTTTGTCTGCTGGATGTGGTCATTCCTGATATGCTTTTTTACTTAGGTTCATAAAAAAGACCTTTTTTATTTTACGTCTTGTACAACTTTCTGTAGAGTCTTCATTTTAATTCCTAACTGACTAACTGACATGTGGTAGTAAGTTCTGATTTGAAAGTATTGTATTATTTCATGTAAACTACAATCTCATACCAACTGTTAACAAATTATATACTTTCTTTTTCTATTTGAGTTGTCTCCCTCCCATTGCTTTCTTACTGACATGTTCTAGATTTTAAGTAACTTACTGGACTATTGGCCTAGGTAAATTAATTGTCAGTGTCTGGCAGAATTACAAATTGAATGAAACCATCTAACTATTGCAGATATTCTAACAAAATATTTTATGTACTTCCATTAAACAAGAGCGTAATTTCAGAGTCATTTACATCTTAATTAAAATGGCTTTATGTTAGCTTCTGCATTATCTCATCGCTAGTGTTTATGTTTCTGATATTGGCAAGTGATCTTCTGTATCTTACACGTCTTACAGATGTTTTTCATTTGTAAGACCACTACGTTCACGACAATGCCCAGCAGTCAAGCTTTAGTTGTTATGTTATGTGATCTAAGATACATCATCGACTGTACATGTAAGAACGTTAGCTGGGCACATCTGGTGGGTTTTCTTGTTAAAGTTACAATGCAGCTAATCTTTACTATCAAAGATTAGTTATCGTAGTCTGGTCTGAGATTTTTATGTGTTATGGGCACTTGAGACAACATGTTAAGGAGCATAGCCTAGCCAAAATCATAACGTAAGCTTATATGACTGATACTTAGCCAAGATTGTCTGTCATATGTCAACTTTGTTAAATTAAACCTTTAGTTTTATTAAATAACTAAATTATAACCCACTTTTACAAAGAATTAAGTGTAACCTGGTGTATGGCCTCATAACTTTAATACTGAAGTTTGGAAGCTTTGTACTGCGATTATGATTGTGTTTACAATCACATTCCGGGATGGTTTATCTAGACCCATAAATTTATTTTGCATTCTGATCTAATGTTATTAGAATGTAACAGTTTTACACACTTTCTTCTGACACATGTACATTGATCATACCTTGAGTTCTGATGACCTACCTCTCGACACCCTCTCACCTTGCATTTTTATTTCCTTTCTAGCATTTCATGGTTTACCAGTTCTTCGCAAAATATGAAGGCAAAAAGTTACGCTAATGATTATACACAAAGAACATATCAAACGAAAACTGCAACAAACTTGTGGGTTAAATAACGGTTTTCCTAGTAGGTCCTTCATAGAACTACTTTCGTAACATACAGCCGAGGACAAGTGCTTTGCGTGGTTAGATATATGTTTATATTTATCCATTATCCTGGTTCGCCATCTTGTGAAGCAGTTTCGGAAACGTGTATTTATCTATTTTAATTCATAAGCGTTATCTCTTTGCAACAACGGTGTTTTATCAAAGGGTTAAGTGAACCAGCAATTTTCAAATTACACCCACAGTTTATCTTTTAATGTTCGCAACAAGGAAGTTTCCTAACGTTTTACAAGTATCATTTATTGCGTTTCAAGGAAAACATCTCATCGTAATTTAAAAGAGCGGAGTCTGAACTCAGTGGTCATCTAAAACACTGTTTGCATAAAAACTACCTAGTAATTTATACCATGTTTTGACGAAAATTTAACGCAATATATCAATAAAGCACTGTGCTGTGTCATTGCTCATGTAAGTATTTGAAAATAATCCTGCCCGCTTTCAGTAAAATTATTTGTCAGTTGTGAAATATTATTATAAACTATCAATAAATACATGTATAGACATACATTCGCATGAGAAATATATAATGGACTACGTTGTTTTATTATGTTGGTCATTTTTGTCATTATACACGTATGCGCATATTACAAATATTATAAAATATATATTATGATTTTCCAAATATTTCTTATTACACTGATTATAATTTTGAACAACACAAACGAGTTTATTTTTGGAATCTTTTATAATATTAATAATATGCCCATACGTGTATAATGAAAAATAATGAATATATATATACTTCCTCGTAATAAATAAGCTGTTTTGCTCTTTTTGTCACGTAACAGCGTAGGGAAAATATATAGAACTATATTTCATTGTGTTTGTGCACATTTTTTTCAACTGTTTCGCTATTCCTGTCACACAGTCTTGTTGTTTTTCAGAATCAAGGATGCACCCAACGCGCCGATACTATTTTCCGGTAATAGTGATAATGTTTGCGTTGACTTGATCAAGTCGAAAATAGCTTCCCACTCATTTATGGATGGTCCCTTACACCAGGATAACTTCACCGTGATAGGATTCGGTATCTGGCTCACACTGAGGATTAGATCCTGCCATGCAGCGGAAGGCATGTTTATCCACACTAGCTTTATACGTTCTAGCTTAGTCCGACGATGAAGGTCCAAATTGACATCACAATCAAGGTATTGATACTTGTGGTCCGAGCATTCTATCCACAACAGCTTGAGCTTTGTCAGTGTTGTTGTCTGGCCGATATAAGCATATAGACGCTTAAGGTTTACGTGAGTCATGTCAACTTTATCAAGACACAATGATTGTAAAGATGCCAGTCCTGTGAGCCCCATTATACTTATATCGGACAGAGAACTAGATCGTGATAGTTTAAGATATTTCAATGTACGGGTTGATTGAGTGAGAATGTCAGCCAGCCATACTGGTTCTTCGTCACAGCCTGCTATGGCCATTGTCTCCAGCGAGGTAAACACACCAGCATCCAGGGACAGCATGAACGCTGCTATCCTCTTATCTTGATGCGATAGTCGAAGCGATAGTAGTAGCGATTTCACGTGACCTTTATTAAAGTGTAAAATAGTTTTCAATGTCCTTAACTCTTCTGTTGAGAACGTATTAAGCACGACATAAAGATAAATAGGACAACTTTTATTTCCCACTCTCATACCTTCTTGCAAACACTGCATCTGCATTGAGTAGTAAGAGTCAAGTGTTTCCATATCGTTACTTTTACTACAAATGTTAGTCCTGTATGTATATTGACGAGAAATATTGTCGACGTCAACGGTCCTTTGAAGCTCATCGGAAATACATGCATATACTTCTGAATTCATACCGCAGACGAAAACTAACAAGTTTTCCTTCTCCAGAGTACTTGAAACGGTTAAACAAGCCTTTAAAATGGTTGATTTTACTCTTTCGTTGTGCCATTCAGACGTTATGTAAATCGAAGAGAAAAATTCCTGTACAGACTTGTGTGGAAAAAAGAGTTTATATCTTTTAATTGCGATTATTCTATTGTCCTTGGTTTGACACAAAAGTCCGACTTTTAAACAGAACTCGATTTCTTTCTCTGTCATGTACTGGGTGACATGTCTTCTATCAAAAACCAAAGACGATTCTTTTTCTTCACTAAATAAAGTATAAAAAGCTAACTTCCCCAACTTCATTAATAGGGTGAAATAACGTATACATGTCTCGTTCTCTTTCATGCAGTTTAGGACTGGCGTGTTATCGTTTGATTGTACATTTATATCTGGTAAGTCCTTTTTGTTCAGACCTCGTTCAAGTGTAAATTCAGTAATGTTACTGTAAATTTCACATTTTGAGTTTCCTATGGGAAGACCACCAAAGAACAAACACATAAGCTGAAGCAGAATATACGGAATGCAAATAATATCCCCGATTTGAACTTTCTTGACCTCTTTATCGAAATCTGCAATGGTTTTTCTTGCTAAGTTCAGGTTTTTTTCATTTAGTATCCCCATGGCATTTGTTTGTAACTGATTGCGTGTCCTGTCATTTAGCATAGAGATTTCAACGCGTCGGTCTATATCTTTTGGCGACAGTCCTATGGTTCCAAGCTTCCAATCTCTTGTTGTCGTTAACACTGTGCAGTGTCCCGGATGATTGTTGTGTGGTACCTCAGGTTTTCTTAGACAATCGCCTGGATGGGCCCACTCATCTAGCCCATCCAGGATTATTAAACATTTCTTCTCGTGTAACATTTTTTCTATGAACTCGTTTGTGTACTGCGACTTCCGAGACATGTTCGCTGACAACAGTTTCATAATCAGGTCATCGAGGTTGCATTGAGGATCACATTGATAGTCTCTTAAATGAAGTAGGAACAGCAAGTCAAAGTACTTCATCGCGCTTAAGTTCTCGTAGCTGTATTTACTTTTCAATGATGTCAAAGGTAAGTGACTTTGGCACCAGGTCATTGTTATCTTCTGTGATAGAGACGTCTTTCCGAATCCAGCGTTCGCAGATATGTATATCTTTCTAAATCGATCTTGGTCGCAAAATAATTTACTAAATGTGATTTTATGTCTCTGCGACATTTGCTGTTTCTTTTGCATATCAATGCCCGGTCCAAACATGTAAGGGACATCGTAAGCTAACAAGGGAGGTAGGACGTACAATTTTTCCAAAGCAACTTTATGTTCTTCAACCAGAGGGGCTGCTGGAATATCCGATTCCTGCTCTCTGTAGTGTGTGATAAGATCTTCTTTAAGAACTGTAATACAAACAACTTATTTATTCGATTAAATAAATACACCTGCTGAAATCAGGTTTTAAAGGGCGACACAAATCGGGATTAGAACCAGCGTCAACGAGGCATCAATGCATATCAGCAACAACCTCGATCAAAATAAACTGGTTACATTGCCTGGTTTCAATATAACCGATAATATACCACCTTCGGTATCGCAAAATCGCATAGCAGCAAGCAGTAAGACAAGCTTACCACCTGCGCAGTTTCAACAACCCTGCAACATCATCAATCATTAACTAATCCGACAGCTAGATCACCTTGGCTTTCGCACCGTCTCATGAAAATTTCCTACAAGCAAGGTTACCGACAAACTAATTTTGTTTCTATGGCAAATGTTTTCTAAATATGCTTTCTAAGGTATATATAACCTGAGTAAATGTTAATTGTTGTACAATATCGCTAACCTTTACCTTTTAATAGCTTATCATCTTCTGATTTTAGTGTAAACTCTTCCGGTACTTCCTGGCTGGTTTGTTGCTGCTGCAGATCATCTTCTGATACCCATGATAGCTCTGGTACTTCTTGGCTGGTTTGTTTCTGCTGCAGATCATCTTCTGATACCCATTTTAACTTTGGTACTTTTTGGCTGGTTTGTTGCTGCTGCAGATCATCTTCTGATACCCAAATTATCTTTGATACTTTTTGGCTGGTTTGTTGCTGCTGCAGATCATCTTCTGATACCCATGATAGCTCTGGTACTTCTTGGCTGGTTTGTTTCTGCTGCAGATCATCTTCTGATACCCATGTTAGCTTTGGTACTTTTTGGCTGGTTTGTTGCTGCTGCAGATCATCTTCTGATACCCAAATTATCTTTGATACTTTTTGGCTGGTTTGTTGCTGCTGCAGATCATCTTCTGATACCCAAGTTATCTTTCGTACTTCTTTGCTGGTTTGTTGCTGCTGCATATCATCTTCTGATACCCATGTTATCTCCGGTACTTTTTGGCTGGTACCTTGTGGTTGCAAATTATTGCTTGGTTCTATTAATGTTACATCCGGTACGTCAGGTTCAGGATCTGAGGCAGATAAGTATGTAGTTATTAGAATATCATTTAAAATTGATAGTTTTTGGTTAATGTATTTGCTTTCGAAATTCCTCCGGTGTTTCCTAGTGTTTGTACCGATAATGGTTTGGATGTGCCAGAAAATAGGGGATTTTGAGAGCCATACAAGGTTATGGCGTTTCGTTCTTGAAAACTCTGAAAAATGAGAGAGTAAAACCCCGAAAACGTCATACTACAAACATTAAACGTTTAAAAAAACATATCTGACAAATTTTCAATATCAAAAGGATAAAATATGCATGAAAGATCAAAATACTAAACACATTTTAAAAAGACCATTTGGATTATCAGTTGAAGTATAAGCTTCATATTGAGCGAGATTGACTTGTAAGCTTATATTATAATATAGACGTAAACGAAATAGTAAAACTGTAATGCGAAAGGTTTGAAAAGTCTTTACCGCTCCCCCACCACTCCGCTTCCAATTTCAGTTAATATCACATAGAGTCAACACTGTTATCAGTCAATAATCGGTTACCGATGCCATGAAATTCTGATCATGTTTATCGCGCCGACCCGCGCAAATATTTTCGGAGTGACGCGGCTACATGTAGCTTAATTGCTACATGTAGCTTACGCTCGGATTAAAATGGCAAGGCGTTGTATCCTTACGGTACAGGTTCAGTTCCCAGTATGAGTAAATTAAATTAGATACAATATCATTGCTGGCAAACAATAGTACTGCAAAAATTATTGAAGCATTGCGTTTGTAACCAGATATTATTTGGAAATTGAAAGACAATGTACTTGAACATTTCATACAGTTACCACTGGCAACAGTATTTCATTGTACTGGGGCCAGTATCTCGAAGCTATCGTAAGTGTAAAATTGTTCGTAACGTTATGTTACGACATTCGTAGCCAATTTTTCCTCTATCTCGAAGAATTCGCAAGTTGCGAAGATTCGTAAACTTGGTCGTAACATACGGTAAAAAAATCGACCTCTTAACGTTCTCGTAACTTAATAAACTAAGAAGATTCATCATATTACGTCCCATGCTTTCTAGCAAAGGGTTGAGCACAACTCAATATTCAATGTACTCGTATAGCCTGGTTAACACTGTGCCATTATACAGCGCCGGTGCGTCCCGGTTCGGACACCGGGGTCAACTGGCACAACAACCGTAGTGACAGCGATAAAACTCGTATTGAATCGGAATAAACCGTATTGAACCGTATGATGTTTAAAATTTTAATACAACCGGGACTCCCGGGGAGCGAAACCAAATGCCGGCTTATTTCGGGGAGGTCCGGTGCATTACCGAAGCTCTTACGGTATGATCCGTTTTTCCACCCAAAGTCCACAGGGTCAAACTGTATTAAACCGGCATGTCCTCTGTCCAAGTTGGAGAAACAATGACAGCCGGTTTGGCCACGGTGTCTCTGGGTAGAGCCGACGTAGCCAAGACTCGTGCTGTTCGAACTATGGTTTGGCACGGTAGCAGCGGGTAAATTCCGATAAAGTGACGATGGAGTCTGGATATGGCTACGTTGAATGCCGGCGGATGCCGATTCAACTACGGAAGCCGTGTTTAAACCATAATTTTATATTTGAAATTCATTCATCCCGATTCATTGCGGGTTTTTCCCGCGTAACGCACAAGGCTTCAGGAATCTTCCTTGTTCATCCTGATCCACCTGCTTTAAATTACCGGTGCGCACCTTGTCATGCATTGAGAAAATGTGAAGCGGGTAGAGTACCGTGAACGTATAACGTTACAAACGATACACACGACAAGTGATATACGGACGCACTATAGATGATAGACGGACGCACGATATACGTAGAAGACGCACGATAAGCGATATACGTTTATCACATACGATAAACGGTATATCTACTTTTTACGAAAATGGTCTTTGTGCGGTGCAAACCTACGCAGAATAAATATACGGTCGTCTGTCTTGCTGCCTTGCCAATCTTTTTAAATTATTGTTATTGCTAACAACAACAACAAATTAGGATTTTAACAATTAGTAAAACCTAGATTAACACAATATCTTATACACTCGTGATGAATTTTCATGACAGTTATTGATAATTCTCGTTTTTTTAACTGTTGATTAATATCTTAATCAAAATTATCATGGATTTTTACACGACCGCTAAAATTCTCCAAAGATAATGGATTGAAGCAACGGCGATTAAATTCACGATTGTTGTTAGAATAGAAGTAATAAATAGCCGCCGGTCCACATTTGGTCTTTGTTTACAGGTGGTCGTTACCACAGATTTAAAATATCAATTACATTTTGCACAAAGTAGGTGGTTTGCACTGGCCCCAAATAATCCACGAATAATTTAATAATAGATAATTTTGGCTCAGTTAGTAGGATCGTTGAATGCATAAACATTTTGCTATGAAAGGTTTACTGTTTGCCGATATTTCACATGTCAATTACGTCATTATATGCCTTGTGTAATTCTTACGAATTCGTAACTTCGGGACGCTTTACGAGAACGCTAAGTGGTGTTTCGAGATACCCGTGTAACGTGACCTTAGCGCCTTCGTAGCGATTTCGTAACACATACCTTAACTTACGATACATGTACGAACATTTTTTCGAGATACTGGCCCCTGGTCCGAATCTACATCGATATATAGTCAATGACTACCAAAATTATTATAAGTAATATTACTTCAGTTTTAAATTACAGAAACTTCAGTCTACAGTTTATTAGTTTTGGAAATAACATACATACCCGTGAAATTTTGATCAGTTCGTCTTTTGCACACACTTGTACAAAGTCCCATCGTTGCTTAACTTTGTTCACTGAATCAGTAGATGGTTTGCCCAAAACCGAAGAACTCAACAAGTGGTTTCAACTCCTTTTCATCAGACTTCTTGTCATTCTGATCACCTGTCTCAGTTTCTATGTTTCTGAAATACGCATAAGGGAACGTAAAAAAGTGAAATATGCATTTCAGGAATAGCCACACCCACTAGACATAGCCTCCATACACAGCCAAAAGTAGATAGGAAACTGATAACCTTGTTGTACAATGATCATTTGCAATATAGACACCACAAACAATTAACGAAAGTGTCAACCCGAGCGGTTACAGCCTTGGAACGGTCAGTGGGAAAACAACTTGCCACTTGGGGTTTAAGCCAGGTTTTTGGGTGCTACGACTTTACACATGACCCAACAGCTTTGCAAATGAACAAACAAGTACTACATGGTCGTCTTCGTGACAAAACTCTGACCCACCGATCAACTCAACAAACACACACATATAAAACTTAAGAAGCTAATATTATTTTAAAGCAAATGAGTGGGTAATCAACTGACCCAGACCAAAGACCACAGCCCCTTGAGTCAAATCAGCAAGAACACGATGACAGTTGTAAAAGAGACAGATTGAGCTTCTAGGTCCTTTTACAAGATGGTAATTGAAAGATTATCAAACGAAAAGGGTCAAGCAACTTATTGAGTCCAGGAAACGTGTGCGTTTTGTTGCGTAACAGACGTAAATAAAATAGTTCAAGGTAAGAATGTACTGGATTTTGTAACACAACTAGTGCTGAAAATGGTTTCTGTATAACAGATCTAAGCATTAAGTTTCTAAAACTGAAAAATCTACACCTGAACTAAGGTTTGATCCCGGGACCCATCGCATGCCAGTCCGACGGTCTATTAAGTCGCCATAAAAGCTAGCTCTATGGCGATATAGCACAAGTGCGGTACTAACTCAACCATAGCCCTGGTTACATTTCCGTATTGCGTTGGATAGAACAAGGACAAATAACGCTTTTTTCACTGCAACTATCCCCCATCCGGTGCTATTAAGTTCGAAAATAAGAATAATAATATTAACACAAATTAGGAACGCAAACATTGGTAACCGTTGCTTTTCTTGGCAGATAAAACCTTAACATCCAGAATCATGCAGATGTTTGATTTCTTGGAATAAAGACAGCCGACGACCTAAATGAAGGCAATAAATAAAACATACATACAAAGTACATAATCTGTGTCGGCAGAATCTGTTTTCTTTAAAACGATTTCAACTAAATAAGCACTGCACAACACTATACTCTATTTCACATCGCATTGTGTAGTTTATGAATACGCAACAAATTAACTCGTTTTCAACTGTGCGTAAATTTCGAAACTTATTAAACTAATTCACAACCAATCAATAATTGTTGATGCTTACATTAAGACAACTGATTTAATAACTGCTACATTTAAGATGAGAAATTAAAACACACTGCGCATGCTTATATTGAAACCCCGCCTCAGTATCTTATTCTGTGACGTAGCCAAAATTTTGATATGATATTTTGTTTAATAAAATAGAGCTACAGTACTGTGAACGTTTAATGTTACAAAATTTGCGTCTATCGTGCGTCCGTCTATCGTGTATCGTGCGTCCGTCTAACGTGTATCGTGCGTCCGTCTAACGTGCATCGTGCGTCCGTATATCGTGTATCGTGCATCAAACGTGTTTAATTTTATCATGCAACGTGAATAAGTTACTTGCTTATGCAAATTTATTTGATTTAATTTCAATCATTCATCTTATATTTTGATAGCATTTTCAAATTTTTAGAAATCTCGCCCACAAATTGTATGAATCAGCAATATCGTGTATCGTTCGTTTACCGTTTATGGTGCGTCCGTCTATCGCGTATCGTGCGTCCGCCTATCGTGTATCGTGCGTCCGTATATCGCGTATCGTGCGTTTCGTTTGTAACCTTAAACGTTCACAGTACTGTAGTCGATGTGTAGTTCGGTAGGCTTATGTACTTACAAAAATGTACACAAAATCAATACATGTAATACGAAATACTTAATCTTATGGACTAGTAGGGATTGTTTAGATTGTCGAATATATATCAACTAGGAAACAAATTAAACTTCCTTTAAAGCTTGATATTTTCCTTCAAATTAGTATAAACTGACATTGTACACAAAGCGGAAACAAAACATATCTGTATCGAGCGTTTTTATCATAAACACACTAACAATAATTAATGATACACTTTCAAGCACGTGAACTTATACTAATCAAAATTTGACAGGGATCGCTTTCCGTTTTATACCGAATTATTGCCCCTATTAAGTTTCAACCGCTGTTCCGCTTCAAATGTTTGTAGGATCATTCCTTCTTTTGCACAAAGCTGATGTCAAAATGAACACATTTTTAGAATAACATCAACTATCTTATCGTTTCAATCTTATGTAAGGAATAAACACAATCTTTTAAGTGATCCTTATCAAATGTTGAGTAGTTTATTTGTGAAAAAGAACTATGTCCGATGAAACATCAATTAAAATCAAAATGTGCTGATATACTTGCATGTCTCGTGCTGTACTAACCGAGCGATTCAAGCTACATTAGGGAGGGGTACAGCCAGGAACTTCTCAGTTTCGAACTTTACTAAGAATCAAAGCGATGAGCCCTTATCTAGTAAGATGAATATAATTGTATATTTCACCTTTTTGTTTAGGCTGAATAAACCTGCTTCTTAATAAATGTAAAATATATGTTTAATCTGGAAAAAAGTTAGCAGAAAGACAGAACAGCAGAATAAAAATTCTTTGCAAACTAGCAGAATGAAAAATAAACTGCCGAAGACTGGGCAATTCAGCAGAACAAAATATTTTCGTTATGCTAGTGTGCCCAGTCTGCTTGCAGAATTTAAATATGTTCATTCATATTTTCATGCTAATGGTTTACCCGGTCTGCTGGCAGAATGAAATTGAATTTTTAAGTCTGCTGGTCTGTCCTCCTGCTGTCTTTACAAAGTTGTAACCTGACATTTAATATTTTCATATTATCTCCCACACATCAATATTTCCAGGGGAAAATTAGCCAGGGAATTTACAAAAGATCAAGGTCGATCATAATTATAACATATGGTATTTGTGATACAGTAGTTATGTGACATTCAATATAAATATGAAATACGTTATAACGATAAATGTTAAATGTATTCAAGTACAACGTATAAAGGGAAGTTATGCAATCAAACAAACCGAATATCATTTAACAGTAACGTTTCTTTTGTAAGTACCATGATCAAATAACATAGCCATTAAAATGTATTTTTACATTTTAATTTTATGTTTATGCAACTTATTGTTTTAAAAACTTAATCAGTTTTTAAATGTTTAAACTGTTCATGCAAATAAATATTTTATTAATAGGTTTGGACTTCTCAATAAAATAATTAAATCTTAGTCGAGATATTGACTTAATATGTAGCAAAACTGATAATATTGCAAGACCCGTAGAACACACTTGAATAAGACAAGCAAACTAACTTCATTGATTAAAATGTTTTCGCATCAACAATATATATGATAAAAACAGTTTGAAATTCACAGTAGCGCTATATGTTCAGTGTGGCAGCCGTAAAAAGTCTCCCCATACATAAAGTCAGTAATGTTATCATTAAAATAATCCGTTATCAACGTCTGACGTCATGTAGTGATGATAACGTATATCAAGGCTACCGATAACCATTTGGAAGTTATCCAGGCTAGATCAATTGATTGGGTTGTCGAAACTGCACGACTAGGCGCTGTCGGCGTGACAGTGCGGGTTCGCTGCCAGGTAGAGGCAGTAATATTTTTAATATTGTTAATTTCAGTTTAAATTTTAGATTGTGAAGTCCCGCGTGAAATATCTTACGGGGTTTATATTTCAAGGCTTGTTTTCTTTATTTCTAGAGCTTGTATCAATTTTAAATAATTTTATTCATTAACGTTATCTTTGCAAAACATAACCGACTTTTACAACGGCTATCGCTACATTAAATTAAGAAAAACATGTTAGACTTTTTATCGCATATACCAGGGTTAAATTAAAAAATATAGCTACTAAATTATCACTGATATATCTCCTCTACTGTGTAATGGAAATTTGGTTAAAAAAAATGAAAGAAAATAAAAGGCAATATTAGATTCTCCACAGAATTCTGTAAATGCAACAGATTCTGTAAATTCAAAAAGAAAGGTTACCAACATTGTATTATACAGCGCTTTGCTTGTTTGGTGATCGACCCATCGCTTTGCTTTTCTTGTTGTTGGGTTAAAGAGTTGATGAACTTTGTAGGAAAATCATATCGTACTACTAGAGGCTTATTGTGTTGTAGTTTTCATTCCTGCCATGGTTTTTTTGCTTACTTGATTACAGATGTTCTGCTCTAATTAATGTGTACCTACAAGTAACAATTTTGCTTAATAAAGACATTAGCTTTTATGTGTTATATCTTAAAAGGTGTACTTTTGCATGCAACAATGCCGAGTTCATGGATGGGTTTGAGTTATTTCACTGTTAAAAAATTGTACTTGTTTTGTTTTATTTAACCCGTTTGGCCATGTTTTAGGTTGGTGCACCCTAAAACCTGGTTTAGTAAAAAAAACAGTGACAATATGATTTCCCACCGATGGTTCCAAGGCGGTTAACCCTTATGATTTTTAATTGTATGTGGTGTCTTTTTTAGACTTAATCACAGTAAAATCCATGCTTTCTTCTCCTCTCCGCTTTTGGCTGAGTTGGAAGCAAGTGTTTCTGGATGTGACCATTCCTTTTATGAAAATTTCATGTTTTCTCATTCGACTATGGGCGTCAATTGATGGAGATTGAAATGTTAATTAATGTCACTCGATCCAAAACCGTTCTTAAAATGGGGCTTTAAATTTAAAGATAACAGGCACACAAAATCAAAGCAAAAGCAAAAGTTTGTTACTAATAATTGTATTTATAATATTAAGCGCCTAGCTACATGTACATTGTACAAGTCTACAATATAAATAATAATTATATTTATGGAAATTTTAACGGTGTCACAGAATGATTTATAGAAAAGTTTGAAACCACCTTTTTACATATGATTCATTATATTTAAAACCTAATTTTATACGAGTATTACAATTACTAATTGGCGTTACATGTAATCTGCTTTATTTTTGGTTAATTTAAAATTATCTGTGCGAAAAAATAACCACAAACAAAATAAGTATATTGTTTAACAGTTTTTCCAGGAATTTTATGATCGAAATGTTCTAGTCAGTACTAAAAAATACAAAAAAATATACGTTACTCTATTCATATAATGAGGAAATTAACATTTATACAACAAAGGACAGACGTTTAATTTCATTTCCATGTCAAAACCATTCCATTTGGACTGTGACAACAGGTATTCAGTGCTCAATTCATCACTGGGGTTTATATTTAAAGGTCCTGACGTGGTATGATGTGATTCGCTGGAACCGTACATAAGTTTTCTGTGGCGGTTTCGCTTCTTCCTTTTTCGAGCTTGCTTGTGTTGTTTTCGGAGCTTGATTATTCGGTAAAAAGAGAAACCCGAAATCGCCGTCATCTAAAAATAATATTTTCATGATCACTAAAGGCGAACGAAAAATGAAGCCTATACAATATAATCACGTCTATTTAAAAGTGCTTTTATAATATGCAATAATAATAATAATAATAATAATACCTATAATAATAATTATTATTATTATTATTTTCATCATTGTCAGTATTATCAATATGTAACCTTAAATGTATACCAGTATTTAAGATAGATCTGGAATAATTATTATAATTCCATATTAGGTAGAATACTTGTTAGATTTTTTTTCTGATGTAAATTTATTGTGTGATAAAAATCATCTCTGTCCATGCCACTGCTTCTTCTACACGTACTACTCTTGTAATATTGTTTAAAATGGGAATTCACATAGCGAAGTAAACATGATATGTCTTTGTTTTATCTTAAATGAAATGAGTGTTCTTCAGTTCTTTTAAGACATTTCAAAGTATGTTATCGGTGGAGTGATAACATTGGTTAAATGTATACACAAACAAGCTGATACAAATGGAACGACAAACCTAATTAGAATGTCAAATGCAGTTAGAATGGGAAAAGTCCAGGACTGCGTGAATACACTAAACCAATGATCTTACTTCACCGGCCATAAAACTTATTTTTAGCAAGGAATCGGAATATTATCTTCAAACTTGACATATGGGGTGCGTCACGAAAAAAGGCCATACTTATTGCATACAAATGTTTTTGAAACCATTGACATTAAATCGAGATATAGGTAAAATAAACCTTCATTATATCTAATTAATTATGAAAGCATGGGAAATTTTAAATCTTATGGGAATTCATATAACGAAGTAAAATGATATGCCTTTGTATTATTTTAAGTTAAAAACTGAGTTTTGTCTGTGTTTTTCATTTCTTGCAAGACATGTTTAAGTATACGATCGGTGAGGTTGGAACATTGGTCATTAATACGTGTTATACGTCATAATATTCCATTCTACAACAACATTTAATACATATATTATATATAATCGTACATGAATTTAAGTAAGGAATGCTGAAAAGCTAAAATACCTGCAAAATTCATCTGTATGACACTTAACATCAGAAATAAAGCAAGCCAGATTCCCATCTTGTGTTGAAACATTGTTGCCACTGGTCTGCAATATGACTGATGATGCGCTGCAGCGCCTTTATACTGTGTTCCATTTTTACCAGAGGCTGTGTAAAATGTCATGTTTTGATTACATATATGGTCGACATTTGTCAGGCGTTGACCAGCGAACACAGGTTTTACGGGCACAATCCGAGCCTGCAATATTTTACATTTGCCTGACTTCATGTCGCTCTATATTAATGCTATAAGGAGTCGTTTAACAGATGCTGTGTTAAATGTTAAATTTTGGTGAAAATATGTTCCTATCTGTCAAGCGCTGACCAGCGATCACATGTTTGAGACAGAAATTTTATTTACCAGGTAAGTATCAATTATTTAAATTCGACCCAGTCAACACCGTGATGAACACAATTATGTTGCATCCAATTACGAAATATGTTGATCATTCAGATACTCCACATAATATTATTATCATTTATATTGGTAGGATGCAAGAAATCACGATGGATCGATTAAGTAAACTTTTCGCAAAAGCGGGATTGACTTATAATATTATGCAGTTAATAGGTACATGTAATAGAAATATTAAACTGAGAAGAATCCGGATTAGGTCGTATTTCTAGCATTTACCTTGTTCTCGTGCAATCATAAATGTTCATTAGTTTATTGGTTTTTGTATATAATCAGCAAAAATATTAATTATCATCTTTACTACCTAAAATTTTGTAAAATTTGAAAAGAATACTTTCAAAATACTACTAGATGAAAAAGGAACTTTGAAAGGCAAAGAACACGACAAATAAGAAAATATTGCAGACTTGATTAAGCCTGTTAATGTGCAGTAATGGAAATGCATGTTTCTGCCCTTGCCGTCCAGCCTTGGGTTGCGCACAACTCAATATTTACACCAATAAATAGTACAGCTTAGATACTACCCAAACAATGGTATTCAAATGGCTTTAAACATGGAACTTTCAATGCGGTATTTTCAGATTAATAACATTCCATGGTCAACGGCGTATGGTCCCCAGATAAAGGAATGGGTTTGTCCTAAACGAGAAAACAATTGGCGGAACTGAACAGAATAGAATTTTGACAGGAGATCAGAGAAAACTTCACACTTTAAACACCAACGAATTTATATTAATCATTGCAAGAAATAAAATGTTCTACGAACTCTGCAGTCACAGCTTATTTATCATTCTTTTTTATAATTAGGGCTTCGGGAATATAAAATTTTAAACAATATTCACATTTATCAGAAAAAAGTCTTTTTCTAGTTCTTGTTGCCAATAAAATCACAAAGCGTTCATCAATAAAACGACTAGTACTATTTCCAGTTACCTCTTATAGTTAAAATGAAGTGTTTTGAAATCCTTCATTTATTGTTTGTTTTGATGGGCAGTTGTGTAAATTATGATGTTCATGAGCAATTAATCTTAATACAACTGAGATGAACTGTAAAACAACATTTCAAGCGTTCCTCGTTAAATGAAAAAACCTTAATTAGAAAATAAACATTACGAGTCGATATTTTGTTATATTTGTGCAGTGACGGATCGTCAAAAGCTCGTGTTCCTCCAAAAACATACGTATTAGAACTTTCAATTTTGATATCGCAGAAATCAAAAAATTAAAAAACATGTTTGTTATATTATTACATTTTACTCTCAATTTTCAGTAATTTTAATATTGTATGGAGTATTTTGAGGTATAAATAGTCATCAAATTAATCAAATAATCGCAGAAAACAACAACAACAGAGTATCCACTTCACTACCTGTATCTTTGTAAAAGGAGAAAAAGAAAAATCAAAATACTTTTTACAATTCTACATCTCTGAAATAATTAAAAAAGTGTTTTTTGAAAACATGTAGTCAATTTAATTATCTTTCTCTTTGTTATAGTCATGGTTTCAAGAAAACGTAAGTAATTATACAGTATTAACCTTTGTTTTAATAAAATCAATTTCTCTCTCTCTCTTAATGTCAATTTACAATTAAAAAACAATATTCGTTAATAACACATTTATTCATCGATAAATAACGCTAGAAATTCCAATCATTTCATATTGCCTGCCTTATATTAACTTAAAGTGATTTTATCCATTTTAACCAGGAATTTACGAGTAGTAAAATTGGTACTCGAGTACTCAGATATTTGTCACAGAGTGAGAAAGAATGTGCAGCCAGACCAGGACTCGAACCAGGGACCCCTCGCTTACAGGGCGAGTGCTCTCCCGGCCGAGCTATCCGTCCGCTTACACATCTTCTCCCCAGATAGTGACTAGATTTGTACCGTGACATATTCTTCCGATCGAGTACTCGAGTACTCGAATGACTATTAGTCTTTTATCAGATGCTGTGTAAAATGTTAAATTTTGATTTAAAAAGTTCGCCATCTGCCAAGCGCTGACCAGCGAGCACAGGTTTAAGACAGAAACTGTATTTACCAGGTTAGTATCAATGAATTAAATTTTTGATGAGATCGACAGCATTATGAGTTTCCGGTCGTGTTCTGTCATCTTCAAGTTACTATGTTTTTATGTACAAAATACTTCATATAAATTTAGATCAATGAAAAAGAACAATACGTTTTAATTTTATTTGTGTTTTGTACTTATTATTTATATGTTAAAAGAAATCAATAAAAAATAACGAATTTTCAGCATATGTATGCGAGAGGAAATGTACAAGTGTCTTTAGAATGTGATTCCGAACATCACCGCCGTTTTACTTTTTTATTTCATTATTAAAATTCATAAATTTTCATAAGTTTTGCGTCTTTCACCAGTCAAAATGTCAACATTATCCCCCAAGAACATTTTTAAACAATCAATAACTTTAGTGGAAGTCCTGATATATCCTTAAATATCACAACACTTTCATAGCGTTTTAGGGATTAAATAATTATATGACATGTTGGTCCTAATCGCCACCTTGCCAATTTTTTTAACATCGTATATCAAACAAATTTAAAACAAAACAAATGGATTTCATTTAAAACAATGATTTTTATCCGAGTACTCGATTAGTAAATTAAGTATTCGATAATCGGACGATTGATCGAGTACTCGATTACTCGAGTAATCGTTGCCATCCCGAATCTCAACTGTTATTCGATGGCCATTTGCTCAAATCTTGGTGTGGAAGATTATATTCATAAACAACAGTTGAGATTAACTAAAAACTAAAAAACTCGTTCACAGCGTTCTTCATTTGTTTACAAAAATGTATGAAAATGAGACAATAAGCATAAACAGTTGATAATTTTTACCATAATGTGTATCGAAAACATTTATATTAAAAAATTGGACAATTAAGCTGTAGATGTGGTGATACGTACAAATGAATTAAGACAATATTTTAATATTTCACTTATTCAAATTATTCTCGATTTTTACTGAACAACAAACCAGACAAGCATGACTAAACACACCATTTGCGAAGCACAAGCTGTTTCAGACATTTGAAAGCAAGAGCAATAAACTTGATTTACCAGATGCAGCCGCAAATGTCGCCAAAGGTCACGCGTTAATACAAATATTGTGATTGAGTGAAGAAACACCTGTAAATGAATAAAATTAATCGCCTGCCTAAAGGTTTGCAGTATGGTGTACTCGTAAAACATGTCGCATATAAAGCGGTAGAAGTACGGTGAATATATTTGACGCATTATTCTATATTATTGTTCTATTATTTTTGTTCTGTATTGCTTGCACATATCAGTCCTGTATTAGGCAATATCAAAGCTAATTGTTTATCTAAAAATTGGGGCTACGTTTTTTTCTTTATAACGATAGAATTCACGATAGAAGATTAAACTTTAAGTTATTTTAAAACTGGTCCCCAACTTAGAAAGTTTGGGGTATTTTAAGGCGGCATTTCCAAACATTAAGCGTTGTATTATTTTATGAGTTTTCTGTGTTTTATACGACAAAGCGACAACTATTTGGAAGTAAGTTCACGTAACAGGCTTTATATATTAATGTACAGATCAGTTCAGCTGCATGGTGGTGGTCTCCAGGTGGACAACTATTTTGAAGTAATTTGAATATCAGGCAGACATATCCAAACATTTACAACAATAAACAGTACAATTTTAAAGATCAATTGAGCCGCATTATCAAACATTTTCTGATTCCTCAAGAAGTTGACGTAAAAATCGAGTAAACGACATTGATTATTATTCATTTTACGGACATAAATACTTTATTTGTATATAATACATACCTTACTATTTATAGTAAGTTACAAATTTGTAAAGTAAATTTGGCTATTATTTTTCAGACCGGACCATTATCATATAATCGGCCCTCACGCGAGGGCTCATATCATGATATCAGCCCTCGCGTGAGGAGCGCGCGACGTCACAATATTTCCGTTGTGTTTTCAATCGTTATATCTTAACTTATGCGGCTTCTTCGTAAGGTTAAAATAAAATAATCCTCGGCAGTGAAGCATTTTGCATTCCACTCTTCTGTATAGATTTATAATGACAAGAAACCGACAAAGATATCATCTATTTAAACACAAGCTTTGGAATGATTAACTCAAACTGAATTGTACGTAGATCTACCAGTGAAATAACACGATTTAAAATCACGTTACTTCCAATATATGTTTCTAATCGTTTTCTCCATATTTCCGTTAGAATAATGCCTATTTGGTGTAGATAATCGAAGCTCGCATCAGTGGAATAAGTGTGAAACACTCTAAAATCATAGCCTTTACAGACTCATACCACGTTAAACACTTCTACCATTCATCATTAAAACATATCCCGTCCTGTCCAATGATTTTGCAATGAAGTTCTGGTTTAAAAGCAAAAAGAAAATAAACATTCAACCGACATTGTCCGTGATTTGCACTGTTTGAAAAAGTAAACATTCGTCGAATTACGTAACATATGAAACCTTAATGACGTAATACTTGAATCGTGACGTAGTGCTCGTTCAATTAACAAGTGCTCACTCAAAAACCCGAGTAAACATTTTATAAAAAAGATGTCCAAATAGATGTCTATAAAGGTATGTATTATAGACGTTAAAACACGGCTGAGCGGGACCGAGGCGTGATAATCGGCCCTCGGTCGCAAACGGCCCTCTGGCCGTTATGCTTCTCTCGGGCCGATTATCACGCCTCGGCCCCGCTCAGCCGTGTATTATCCTCTAAATATATATATACGTATATATGTACACAATTATAACGTTAAGTAGAAAATGAAATATGAACTTGTTAAATCATGTCAAAAATAGTAGTAACAATTTAAAATGTCAACAATATCAAAGTATAAAAAGTTGTGTAGCGTTGAACAAATCAAATCATCAACTAGTTTTGTATTTGTAATGTTGTAAAGCCTGGGTGTAAAACTGTTATAGTATTAAAACTGAAACAAATTTAAAACAAGAATACCTGCTTGAGTAGCATTTATAAAATCAAACGTCACTCAACTTTGCGACCTACTACTATTAGGTCGTACTAACCATGTTGAAAGGTTAGTCATATGTCATGGTATTTAATTAGATATTGGTGTTAAACGACAGTATTGCTGGAAATAGTTGTCAGTAAATGACATTTATCATCAGTTTAAGTCAGATGGTTAAAATCATGTGTGATATTACAACGTTACGCAACCCTGGTTAAGGTTATCTAACACCCGAGACACAATATGCAGCATTGTTGACCGGAAGTTAATCTGTTTGTTTTACGTTAATCGTCAAAGAAAGACTCTGCGCTACTGTGAAGAATATTACTCAACCTCACTGATGTCAGATCTAACAAAATGTTAGAAATGATGACGAAAACAACGTATATAAGATAATCATAGTGGGTTTACCCGATGAATATTTTTAGAATCCGTCAATATAGGAAGTACGATTCATAACGCTTCGGATATTGGTAAGTGTCGCAAAAACATCTGAAGATGCCATTAATGTTAAAATCAGCGCAATGTAACATTAAACAAAATGCACTTATTTTCATTAACTCAAGATATTTATTAAGCGGTTGTCATGTCAACACAATTTTCTTGGTTTACAACACCATGTATACATGAACACAACACACTTGATATTTTAATGTTTATATTCAATATTTTAATGGACAAAAGGACACTAAACTTTTCCACGTGGAATGCTGAGAATGTCAACAACAAGGTCAAAAATTAATGTCAAATATATTAATTAAAAGTCTGTTGTTGTTTTCATTGTTGTTTTTTCTCCACTAATAATAAAGTTGATTAAGTTGTTTTTTATTACAGGGGATTAATTTATTGACTACCGCGTCTTTTGATAAATGGTTTATGCCATATGTTTCCATACGAGTCATATATAAAGTCATGCCCTCTACTACCATCCCATCAGGTAAAAAAACTGTAATAATGAATCAGTTGACTCTTGTGTTGTTATTGTTAGTGGTGTTAATAGCTGTTGTGCATAGGACCTCATCAAGTACTACAGTATGTGAATGTGAACCAAAGAGCGGGGGATGTGAGAAGAACGAGTGGCAAGAAGGTTCCTGTAAGATTGGAAAGAAGGTAACGCCATTCTCTTCTTGTTGTTGTTGTTGATGATGATGATGATGATGATGATGATGATGATGATGATGATGATGATGATGATGATGATGATGATGATGATGATGATGATGATGATGATGAAATATGCGAAAACAAAACCCGCGAAATAAAAAGATACCAGAGTATTTTTTGATTTTAAAAACGTAATTGCAACTATCTGCAATAAAAAATGGAATAATTTGTCAGTTGGATCTACATGTAAATGAATGTTAGGGTAATGACTTGTTTTGTTGTTGTTTTTATCACAGTAGTTATAATCAAATACGTGTATATACATGTAATATCACGTTGTTATTTTATCTTTCTCCTTCTATTCTAGTTGGTGGTGATTTAATAATGTAAAAGTGTCATTTTATATACATTACAGCAATATATTAATGCATTTGCAACCGTACTGTATAAGGCATAAATACTATGTTAAATAAACCTGTCTGCCTTGCTTGTAAAGAGTATTTGGAAACACGATAATCTGTGGTTAGAACTTTGTTTATATTGATGCCACAGTTTTAGCAATGCAATACATGTATAATTTACATGGTTCTGCACTACGGAGATAAATTGCGACTAGTACCTAGCCTGGATTCCAGGCGATAAAGTAGTTTGTCTTCTTTGATTTTTCCAACTATTAATCTTTAGCCAATCTACAGCTCTCTTTCTCATTCAGACAACTCTCTCAAGTCAGTAGGATAGAAAACAGACTGGCTACAACAAACATTTTGTTATTATTGAAAACAACTATATACAAGCAAACTAATTATCAGACTAGTGGCTAGCCTACCTAGTACCCAGCATATAAAGCTGAAGTAGACTTGCAAGTCCATGCTCCAGAATTATTAACTGAGATTGGAAACCCGTCTTTTTCTTCAGTTTTACATCCTCAAACTTTATAACAGGTCGGAGGATTCATATTAGTTTTATGGGGTTCGATTAAATCATACTGAATAACACCTGATTCGGGTCCGATTATGTTAATGAACTTTTAGCTTTTTAACAACCATAACGCCTTACTTAGAAACATGTAATCGCTGAAATCGCTAACATCCCAACCTTATTCTTGATTTTCGGAAATATAAATAAAATAAAAAAGCACGTAAATAAATAAATAAAATTTTAATAATGCTAATAAAAGTCTACCCGTCATAGCATTAGGGAACATGGCTTAATTTATGTTAATCGATTGTTAAATATCTCGTTTCACGTGTGAAATTAGTGGGAAATAATTATGTATGCTTAATATGTATGAACATCGATATACTAAAAACTAAAAAAATCATTATTTTCTTGTAGACCTATCCTCGATGCTGCAAGAAAACCGGTTCGAAAGACCACTGTGAATGCCGGGAGAAGTGTAAGCCTCACGAATACCAGAGGGAGGAGTGTGGTGACAGCGGCTATGTGTGCTGCGAGAGAGGATTTGATCCGTACTAGATGTAGAAGCAGATACAAATGTTATCGTTTTACTTCGAGGGTAAGTCTAAACTTATAAAATAGAACCTATTTTATTGTCTATGAGGGTATAAAACATCTTAAGGTTGATCGATGTGTATAAGTAAGAAACGAACAGAAGAAAATCGTTAAATGGCATCTGAGAATACAAAAACCTATGCATCACAGTAGACGCAAAGCAACAGTTAAAACTGTTTTACAGGAACATCACTAAAGCTATAATGTCTTGAGAGGCTATATAAATCACCAATACAAAAATTGACCCAAAATGTTGAAACTATTCACAAACATAATTATATAGCGCTCAAGGGACCTGGGTAACAGCACTGATAAAGCATCCAACGGGAGGAATTCTGTCTAATATTGCTGATCACTGACAACAATTGAGACCATTAAAATAGAGGGGGACGTGAATATGAAATGGCTGTTTGTTAGAACCGAATGCATACACCAGCTTTCTATCACTGGGACATTTAACCAATCATTTATTCACGGAAGTTTTTTCAATAAGGTTGATTTATATACAATTATCATGTTAATGTCGGCAAACAATTCCATATTAAACCGACTTTGAAGTCACACTGTTATGCCCACTTGTAAATGCCGGTTATATCAGTCATAAGATTTACAGAAGTAGTTGCAAGTTGTTTGCTGAAAATAAATTACACGCATACATTTATTCATATCTGACTTTGTTTTTCAGATCAGATTTCAACTAGACGCGGACAGTAGATGTATAACTATGTTTGTATTAACATTTACGAGTCATGTTTTTGAACATGGAGTATTTCAGTTTTCATGAAATATTTTCATATAACTATGTTTGACAATGGCACCATTACTAGATATAATTTTGACATTGTTTTCATATCTTCGTGTAAATATATGCTATTACATCATAGCTATAAACACTTTTGTCTTTGTATTTTAGCGTCATACAACTATATGACGTGACAATTACATCTGATTCGTTGCTTTAAATAGTTGAGTCTTTTTACTTACCAGGCAGAGAGAGAGAGAGAGAGAGAGAGAGAGAGAGAGAGAGAGAGAGAGAGAGAGAGAGAGCAAAACAGTGGAAACCGCATCTTATTATTGCTAAAGTATGGTAGCTCACAAATGATGATTCAGTTGTTTTGCCAAACGTTCTTGCACTTGATTTTAAATATTGGTAAAAGTGATCCTTAATTATGAGCGGTATTGCTAAGAAATAACTTAATGTTAAAATAAGAAAGAAGGAATACCGCTCATTTAAAAGCATGCGGGCGGCCAGCCGAACATTTATGGTAACAAAAAAGAGACTTGCCAAGCCTGAGTCGGCGTACTTTTCTAGAGAGATGGTTTTGTACTGTAATGACATATAGGTGGCCATGCTTCCGCTCAGCCATCTTTCCTCGAAATATTGTAAATGGTTGCCCTGGATACTCAAATATTAAACGTTTTGATACAGAATAATTACCACAAGCAAGTAAAATGTTTTATAAAAAGCGATGTTTTTAACAGACAACATGAAACACGGTTGTAATTTCTGTTTACAAAAACGAAAATGCGTTTGCCGATGCTTAGTGTCCAATTGTTATTATACACCTGTTTCAATACGGAGAGCAATTATCTTTATCCCACAGCCGAAGGGTTAAAACTGTGAATTCCTGGAAAATATAATACAAATTAAATTTAAAATAAAAATGGTTATCGAATTGTTTAATCAAAATAACAGGTTGCATTAAATTAACAAATTGGAGGTAATTTATTTTTACAAAAAATACTTGGACATAAAAGTGTTTGTAAATTAGTGATATTTTTGCTGTAAAGTTTAGTGATGAATGTATTATTTAATTAGTGTTATTATTTTAATATTGTTTATATTGGTGTTATTTATGATGTAATTTAAATTGAAATTTGTATAATAAAGTAGTTTTAGCACTAAATTGTAGTGTAATGTTTAGAGCATGTTTGTAAGGTACATTTACACGTGCAATATCAGGACAAAAAATATTAAGCGTTTTCAAACATCAATAATTCTAAATTTCAACTTTAGAATAAATGTATACAAACTTAAAGTGATTAAATATTCTTATACAGTGAACGTTCGAGTGAATATATTTAAAACTGAAGTTGTAATAGCGTATTCATCCAAAACAGGTCCTAAAATTGACTGACAAGTTTAACATGTCGTAAAAAGTCTCTCCTGTTCAGACATTTATACATGTGTGGGCATCACACATTAGGACCATTTATAATAACCACTTACGATACATAAACGCATTCGATCCTTATCTTTAACACGCTTCTTTAATATCGAAAGTTATCTACGTGATATCTTTAACGAGATATTAGCGATAAAAAGTAAAATTTGCAATAAATTTGTTAACCCAGAAAGACACCTGTAATACGGCGAAGCGCCCGGGCGTTGCTGCTTGTAGGTAACACGTAATTTATTTATAAACAATGTAATTTATTGAAGAAAACTAATTGTGATAAGTTGGAGGGATATTTACCCGTGTCCTTTTCTAGCGGCCATTAACTTCCGGAAGTTTTTTTTCTAAAGATATTTAAACGGTCTCTACCATACATGCAAATTTTAACCATTTTCGATTTCCGTCATAAATAAGCAAGCCGCTACTGAATTGAATTATCCAACAAACAATGTTTTTCTCGGTTCAATGTATTTCGTTCTCAAAAAGAACGCCGGCATGATTATTTTGCTACACAGTCAAACAACGTTGTTTGCTAATAACCTGATTCCCGTTAAGGTCCGTGTAACGGTGTACGTCTGCTGAACACTAGACTCTAGCGATGCCACACACTAGACTCTAGCTATACCGAAGTAGTGGCATACCAATTTTTTTGTGGGTAAAATATCAACTGAGATACAATTATTTTAAAATATTTTTTCATGAAAATAACTCATTTTTCTGTACATTGAAGATCATTTCAATTCTGTTGCAAAGGAGTTTCAGCCATGATCATTCTAAGACTAAGGCATAAGAGCATTTGTAATTCTTAGGTCTATATTCGTCCTATTAATGTAAATGTGAGGATAAAATGCAGGTCGATTCCATCAATTAAAATTTTGTTTTATTTTTTTATTATAATTTTTAATTAATAACAAATTTCAATACATGCAAATATGTAAACTTAACATTCTTTATGATTAACAGAATTTTAAGAATGCATTGCACCATTTTGAATGAGCAAAGTTACACGTTAAATCCAAGTGTTATTAAAAGAAGGGTTTCATGCATAAGACCAAAACACTTTTAATGCTATAAATGAACAAAGTGTACAACAAATTGACACTTCAATATTAACAGAACATAGTTACTCAGCAAGTAATAAAACAATCAGAAAAAAAACAACCAGGCCACTGCAACAATAAGTGTATTAATGGAGTTCAGTATACAAATATTTATGTTCCAGGGAATGGCAACTGTTTGTTTTTTTGGGGGGGGGGGGGGTTATTGTCTCAGCATGGCTCTACATGGAGTTGTTTCCAAAAACTTTTCACTACAGGATTATGATCTGCAAGCATATAATTACGAAGTGGGTTCTGTGGAAAGATATTGCTACTGTCACTCATGGCCTAACCAATGGTTCCATCACTCCGTATTACAATTCAATGATTCTAACAAAATCAAAAATACTATATGTTTACTCGAGGACTGTGGTACAACCATTTTACAGTGCTGACTGAAAGAGTTCAAAGAAACCAGAATATATATGTAGATCATGATGGACACATGATCAATAAAAGAAATAAAATGTAACATTTGGGAGACTCCTCAATATCAGAGTCCAGCTTTAAACATGTATTGTTTTGATCCGCTCATCTGGACTTGGGTTTGTTCAGTTGTCATTGGTCTCTGAAAAAAAATTCCTGGCTTGAGTTTTTTTCTACCACAATTATTCTTGATTCTTGTGCTTGTAATTCATTACCTTAAAATCGATTAAGGTGCTTTCCTGACAACTGCATGTTTGCAATTTATTTATATATTTCTTAAAAAAACAAACAATATAAAGACTGGTGGTATGACATTCTTAATACAGGTTGGTTCCAGTACTGCTTACTGCACCTAGTATTATGTTTTGTAATTGTGAACAATTGGTTCGTTCAGTGCTACTTGTACCAAATCTAAATCATCAATAATAAGTCCAGTCAACTGTCAAGATCAAAGATAGGTTGAAAAGACGAATTCTTCAATCAGAACTCAAGGAAAGTGAACTATATCAATGAAGTTGTATTATTTGGAAAAAGCTTTTGCCGTACCTAGGCATAGCCTAATTCATATTAATTTTACGTTATTTGCATATCGAAGAAAAGATAGCACTACTTTAATAATCTAATACAACTATGATTGTTTAATACTTCTTGTTCAATGATTAAATCCTATTAACATGATAATAAATTAACAAATTAATTTAGCGACTTACTATACTGGCATAAAGCGTAATGAACTTCGCCCGAGTCGTGTCCAAATATCTCTTCATACCCACATGTCACATCATCCCATTTCCCCTGAACCTGAGGCACAAACACCACACAGTCCTCGGAGTTATGACCACCTAGTGTGTTATCTACATGGCCTGTGATCCAGTTAGTGTAGGTTACCGCGTTACCTAGGATTGAACAAGCACCATTTCTATTGTGTAAGAGTATTTCGTTTAAAAATCAAGAAGCTCACATCAACTAAAGCACACCATGTTATGAATGTATATTCGGTATTTTATATTTAATACTAATAAGGCATTAATGTTCAGCTGATTCAATTCAATTGCCAGCTAACTTTTGACACGAGCAGACTCGGTATAACTTGTTGAGAAACAATATTTATACTGCATACATCATTACATGTGAAAACATTACTATATGAACCGAAATGAATAAGATGTATCTTAAAACAGAAAACAAATAAGATAAGGTCGCTATCTTAATTTTATCAATATTTATAAGATTCAAACCTGTTGCCCAGGAAAGTCGTACCTGACCGCCTCGCTGTCTAGACAAGTAAGCGATGAATTCAGTGATACAATGACCAGTAATTTCAGTAAATAGGCGTTAACTTTTTATTTCGCTTTTGCTGGTGTTTACATTTTGAAAGAATCAAACATCGCAGATTTGTATAAAATCTCCTTATCATCATATTTTTTCACATGAAGGTTTTGCGACAGGTCTTGTGGGTAGATTTGTAACCAAGGAAACTTACACATGCTGGTTGCCATGAAACCTCAACTGGTCAAGTGGTGTGTGTCCATCTAAGGAAACCCATCTAAGCCTTTCTTTTCATTTCAGTTTTAATACTTAACATTGTAGGTAATCAATCAGTGCATTGACCAATTACTGTTTTTGAAAGCCGTTGAGCATGGTACGTATTGTGTATTAGTTCCAATATTGAGTAGCGCTCAACATGGGGTTAGGCGGCGTGGTCAGCAGTGTGCTTATCCTTTAATGCTCAGTCCACCCGAGCCTGGACTGTTTTATATGTGTCTTATTGGTGGTATTCAAAGTTATTCTCTATTAATTTAAGAGAAGTCAGACAAATACTCAATAGGCCGACTTTATGGATACGTTGCCCCAACTAGACATCTTGTACAGAAGCGCGTTAACATGACGCCAGCACTAACCCGAAGTCCATTCGAAGTTGCCTTCTTGTATTGTGTCATGGAGTCCAATCCAGACGGCATGGCTGAAATTGTGCTTTTGCATGAAACCTTCAAGAAACGCTTGCTCGTTCGCGTTACTTATATGCTCCAAATGTCCACCCTTTGACTGACAGATATCTTCACCGTGTTCCCACAAGACCTTGGTGTTAAGTAACAATTCGTAACATCCGCGTTCATACTGTCCGAGAATATGTCCGCTTAATGAATTTTGTTTCAGTTGTCGGTACAAAGGTTTGTGGTGCCTAAAATATTTTATACGACAATGCTACAATCCCACTGGAAACAATTTTTTTCAAAGTCTATTAAATGTTTTGGGTTTTTTTTTTTTGGAAAACGTATATTACTCGATATTTGTTTTGTTTTCTTTAATTATGGTAACAATCTTCTATAAAGTGAAAGATATTATCATATATTATTTCAAATGAATTTGTTCTTAAATCTTTTCTAATTATTCTGTATACATTTGTAACACGTCTACATGTAACAACCGTTTTCAAACCGTTACGACCTCAATAAAAAATGATAGTGTCTCTAGCTGGGAGCGAACCCGCACCGTCACGGCGACAGCGCCTAGCCATGCAATTCCTGCGACGTAACCAACTGAGCTAACCGGGACAACGCCAAAAAACGTTGATCGGATAGTCCTGATATACGTAACAATCACTGCATGACATCGGTAACGTGTTAATTTACTGATAACAGTACTGACTAAATGTACGGGGAGACTTTTTACGGCCGCCACACTGCACAAAAAGCGCTACTGTGAATTTCAAATGATAGTGTCTCTAGCTGGGAGCGAACCCGCACCGTCACGGCGACAGCGCCTAGCCATGCAATTCCTGCGACGTAACCAACTGAGCTAACCGGGACAACGCCAAAAAACGTTGATCGGATAGTCCTGATATACGTAACAATCACTGCATGACATCGGTAACGTGTTTATTTACTGATAACAGTACTGACTAAATGTACGGGGAGACTTTTTACGGCCGCCACACTGCACAAGTATATTAAATTTGATATTTAAAACGTATCACTGCCAGTTCGTACGGTAACAACTCGTAATCATTGTAAGTGCAATTTTTAGCCCCCCCCCCCCCCCATAACACAGTATTTTCCCGGGCGTAACAATGAAAAACTATTAAATCAAACTTGCTTTACCTTCAGAAATGTTAAGACTGGAGCTTGGGCTAACCGCTGTTGACAAAATTTGCCCTCCTGTCTGACCAATTGCTGATCGTGATAAGAAGAGGAATATATTATTTTAAGTGTTAGAAAAATATGCTTTATTGTAAATTAATATAGCCTTTGCTCTTTAACAAGTTTTTACTGGCTTGACAATGTTAATCGCGCTAAATATAACTACTCGTATTGATAAAAACGTGACATATTAAGGAACAGCTGAGCTAGAAACAGTTAAACACAGGAAAATATATTTCAAAAAAGGAACAAAGGGACGACAGAAAAGAACTTACTTTTTTTCATTTTATGTTTATATTTATTCCCAACATTAAGTCATATTTTTATGAAAATCGAATACAAGAAGTCCAAACTATGTACAATAATATACCCGTGAGATATAGACCATGGATAAGTGTAGTATAAACATTTAAGGATTGAAACGATATTCGATGATCTCCATTTGGGTATGGAAAACAGTTGGGTTGTTTAAAGTGTGTGAAGCCCGAAGGGCTTCACGCGTACTTTAAACAATCCAACTGTTTTTCATACCCAAATGGAAATCATCGAATATTGATTCAATCCTTATATTTACACTCATAAAAATCTCATTAATACAGGGATAACTAGAAGAATTTGTGATATAACGGCCTTTTCCAATGGCTGTTGGAACAGCTAGGTTGACGACAAAGTGAATGACGGCACGCTTTTTCGCAGCAACTCGTGGCGAAACATGCGTGCACGGCGATGTCACACGTCAAAACATTGTGCAACGTCCAATAAATTGTGAACGGTTCTACTATAGCCACGCCTTTTAAATTATTACGTCACACTGTTTACCATTGGAAATTATGATTCCTTAAATGAATAACACTTCATCGTAGAGGACGAAGTTGAAGTGTAAATATTGTCTGATCAATTCACAGAAGATCCTCTTATATCACATCATCCGAAATTTAAAAGCGATTGGAGTAAAATTTTATTTACTTATTTATATCTCTAACAAACGTGTATGTAAGGACCACTTATTTAAGCACCCACTGCTAGAGATTTGCAAAATTCAGTTTGCTAAGCACTTGATTTATCACACGGTTTACATGTATATGTAACGTTCATCATAATGTACCATATTGACAGATGTATGGGTAAATCTCAAAGTCACATTCCTTGTCATCCCATTTCCCACCATATGCATGCATATTCATTACAACACAGTCTTCAAATGTATCTGAAAAATGGTCCTGGTTAGCCAAGTTTAGGAAGCTTAATGATGAACCTACAAAAAATTAAACTTAACGGTGAACATACAATAAAACGAAAGAAACCTAATGGTGAACTTACACATATAACAAAGAAAGCTTACATCTGAAATACAAAAAATCAAAGGAAACTTGGTGGTGTACCTACATATAGCAAAGAAAGCTTAAAGCTGAACACGCATTAAAACAAAGGAAAGCCTCCAGTTGATATTGTTTATTGGATTTTCTTATGCATAATAATATAACACAGGTTATATTCACAACACTTTATCGGTTCAAAAACGTACGTTCAAACAAGTGACATGTTCAAGTTAAAAGAACATAGAAGCTCGATTTGTTTCTTGTATTCCTGTCATCGTGTTCTTGCAGATTTGATGCCATGTCATCTGGTCACGGTCAGATCATTGAGTACTCGTCCTTTTGGCTTTGCAATTCTATTAGCTTCTTATGTTTTAAATGTTTATGTGCTGTTGCGTGCATTAGATGTGTTGGTTTGGAGTTATTCATCCATGGCATCTTGTACTTGTTCGTTCATATGAGAACCTGTTGGGGCAATTGTAAGGTTGGTGTACCCTAGTACCTGGTTTAAACGCCCAGTGGCGAATTGTTTTGCCACTTACCGTTCCAAGGTGGTAACATCAAGGGTTCTCTTGATCGTTAATTGTTTGTGGTGTCTAATTTGAATTAAACTGACTTATAAACACGTGCTGTCTTTTCAACTTTTCTTTTTCGCTGCGTGGGGAGACTGTGTTTTGTGGTGAGTGTTACGATTCCTTATATGCATATTTCACCTTTTTAATTAAAATTAAGAACATGAACATTTGCTTACCTGATGACCATACAAACTGACCCTCGGTCATCTGGTCATTTAATCCTGTCCAAACAGAATGATTTAAGTTACTCCGAAGGTAGTTGTAGATAAATGCCTGCTCCTCCTTGCTCGAAATGTGGAATAAATGACCTTCTCCCGAGTTGCACCTGAGCTCAGCTTGAAGCCAATGCAGTGGATAAGTTTCAAGTAGATAGCAACTTTTGTTGAACTGGAATAGCTTATCATTAGACGAGGCAGTATGTTGTATTGCTGACGAGCATAAGGAAGTATCGCCTGGAAGACACATCGGATAACTGTTAGCAGTTCTCTTAAAAAGAGATATAAATAGAAGTGCAAAGTCAAAGGGTAACTTCTGCGGTCATAGTCTTTTATGCAAAAATTGGTAATACATGTTATTTTATAGTGTATTTCAAACTATGTGCTAGTTCACACATCTATATTTAAATCAATTATAAATTGAAAACGAATGGCTGTCAGTTCAGATAAATGTGAACATAGAAATTTGTGTAAACTGTTTATTGAGCATTCTTCACCCTACTTTAAAAGTGACGCATTAGTTTGTACAGTCATTAACAGTTTCAATAAATTAGACATTTGTTATGCATACACCAACTTAAGTTTGCAACAAGCCATCAGCAATTTAAATAAATAAGACATTCACAATGACAAACCAATCATAAGTGCAGTAGTCGATTCACTTGTCGAGGGCATGGTTGTTTGTATCACGGATGATTGTGATGTTGGCGTTGTCGCAGCTGATGTTGCTTGTTGCGTTGTAGTTTCCACTGTTGATATTGTCGAAGCACTTGTTTCTGTTGTTTGTGTTGTATCTGTTGAAACGGTTGTTGATGTCTGCATCTCTGTTGACGCCACTGTAGACTGCATTGTAGAAGTACTAGCAGAGGAAGACGGAATACTAGTCGGTGATGATGGAAATGTTGTTTCTTCTGTGAAGAGCTGAATTGATGGTACTGAAATAAGATCAAAGACAAAGCATTTTATCACAATTTTACCCGTTATTAGATAGCCAAGATATGTCGGTGGTTGGGTTTTTGAACTGAAAGTTAAAACGGTCAAGTTTTCGATAGTTTGAGGAAAAAAATGTTTTTACCGCAGTCAACTTGCCATATACTTAGCACTAAACTAAGCTACATTTTTTGGGACGACATCAGCTATTCAAGCAGGAATATGGAATATATTTTAGTTGCATGTATATGTGATTTTGTACGAAAACAAGCCAGAGAATCGTTTAAGTCAACTAACGGCGTTTCATGATAATTATGTTATTTATGTGTGACGGTCATGTTTTTGATTGGCAATGCATTTATGTTTTCTTTTATTGAATCTTTGAAAGCATTGTATATGTTTGTTATTAAACTGGTGCATTCGGACTCTTAAACTTCTAAAATTGTTTGAATGTACCTCTTTTAATATAAAGTATTTATGTAATTATATGTTACTTTGATTGTGGGTAACTCATCCAGATCTGTCCCGGGCGGACTACCTGAACACACTTGAATCTGCGTATGTAAATCCTTTTTAATATAGGATATCTGGAATTATTAACAAATTAATGTTTTAGCAATGAGCTTTTCATGTCACTATTTTAAACTATTAAAAAGGTTCTCAGAAATCGAATAAGTCCACTATCATAAATTGGGCACGCCACAGGAAAGGTGCATTCGGGGAGTTTTTGACAGTTTAATATATTTTGAAAGAAATTATCTATTATTTGTATAACAAAAACGTGATTTTCTCACACAGTATAACAATTATATTATGTTAATTTTACCACGAATTTCATAATTTGCATTGTGGTTTGCTCAATTTTATACCACCGTTTCACAGATGTTGTCCAAAGTTCCCGCGCGCAAAAAAATGACGTTATGGGGGACCTCCAAAGCATATTCGGATAAAACTAGATGGGTTTTTTTGTGAAAAACGCATGTCTCCCCCCTGCGCCCTGGTCCCTGTGACCTTGACCTTTGACCTTCTGACCCCAAAATCAATAGGGTTCTTCTACTCAATAAGGGCTATTACCCTATTTCGTTTGAAGGCTCTGAGTCAAGCAGTACTCCAGTAATTAACAGGATACGATTTTCACTTTTCGGGGCCCCTGTGACCTTGACCTTTGATCTACTGACCCCAAAATCAATAGGATTCCTCTACTCAATAAGGACATACATCGTATGAAGTTTGAAGGCTCTGGGTCAAATAGAACTCCTGTTATTGAGCGGAAACGGTTTTCACTTATCAGGCCCCTGTGACCTTGACCTTTGATTTACTGACCCCTAAATAAACAGGGTTCTTTTTCTCAATAAGGGCTATCACCCCAGGAAGGTTGAATGCTGTGGGTCAAACGGTTCTCGAGTTATTGAGCGGAAACGGTTTTTACTTTTCGGGCCCCAATGACCTTGACCTTTGACCTACTGACGCAAAAACCAATAGGAGTCCTCTATTCAGTGAGGACATCCATCGTATTAAGTTTGATGGCTCTGGGTAAAATAGAACTGTTATTGAGCGGAAACGGTTTTCACTCTTCAGGCCCCTGTGACCTTGACCTTTAATCTACTGACCTCCAAACCAATAGGCTTTGTCTACTCAATAAGGGCTATCACCCTGTGAAGTTTGAAGGTTCTGGGTCAAAGGGTATTTGAGTTATTGAGCAGAAACGGTTTTCACTCTTCGGGCCTTTGTGACCTTGACCTTTGACCTACTGACCCTAAAATCAATAGGGTTCTTTTACTCAATAAGGGCTATCACCCTATGAAGTTTGAAGTCTCTGGCTCAAATAGGTACTCGAGTTATTGAGCAGAAACGGTTTTCACTCTTCGGGCACCTGTGACCTTGACCTTTAACCTACTGACCCCAAAATCAATAGGGTTCTTCTACTCAAAAAGGGCTATCACCCTTTGAAGTTTGAAGGCTCTGGATCAAAGGGTACTCGAGTTATTGAGCAGAAACGGTTTTCACTCTTCGGGCACCTGTGACCTTGACCTTGACCTACTGACCCTTAAATCAATAGGATTCTTCTACTCAATAAGGGCTATCACCCTATGAAGATAGAAGGCTCTGGGTCAAAGGGTACTCGAGTTATTGAGCGGAAACAGTTTTCACTCTTCGGGCCACTGTGACCTTGACCTTTGACCTCCTGACCCCAAAATCAATAGGGTTCTTTTACTCAATAAGGGCTATCACCCTTTGAAGTTTGAAGGCTCTGGGTTAAAGGGTACTTGAGTTATTGAGCGGAAACGGTTTTTACTCTTTGGGCGCCTGTGACCTTGACCTTTGACCTACTGACCCCAAAATCAATCGGGTTCTTCTTCTCAATAAGTGCTATCACCCTGTGAAGTTGGAAGGCTCTGGGTCAAAGAGAACTCGAGTTATCGAGCGGAAACGAAGTGTGACAGACGGATAGACGGACAGATGGACAGACGGACAGGGCAAAAACAATATGTCTTCCCCAGAGGGGGGAGACATAATTCATGAAATAAATATTGATTATTGAAAGAACGTTTTATTACTGTTATGTCATATAATTTCTCCTTTGAAGGTCGTTGAGCACGATACTTATGTACTAAGTTAATAGTACTTCTAAAATTACTTTTGTTTTTATATTTCGGCCAGTTTAAAGATAGGTGGTTTCAATATCCCAGCCAATAAGGGTTAGGATATTGTCCAATCACCCCAAGGATATACTTCCTGCTTTTTAAATTTTGCCTTTGGGGTTGACTGTGATACGCAGGATTTATATTCTAAGATCCCCTATTAAAATTCTATTCTGTTTAGTTCCGCCCATTGTTTTCTCGTTTAGGGCAAACCCATTCTTTTATCTTGGGACCATACGCCGCTGAACATGGAATGGTATTAATCTGAAAATACCTCCTTGAAGGTTCCATGTTCACCGCCATATGCATACCATCGTTTGGGATGGATCAAAATTGTACTGTTTATTGGTGTAAATATTGAGTTGCGCTCAACCCGGGGCTAGGCGGCGTGGGCAGTAATATGCAATCCCATTACTGCCCTTGAACAGGCTCAATCAAACCGAGCCTGCAGTATTTTCATATTTGTCGTGTTCGGTGGCTTTCAAAGTTCCCTTTTCATCTATTTCAAGGAAAAAAAGACGCAAAGTACATATTCACTTTGGCATAAATTCGTAAAATATTTTTGTTCTTTAGACAGACTGGGTCAAATTTTACTGGGGATTATCCTAGCGCAAAATACGCAAAACCTTTGTATTGTATAATTATTTTTGTTAAGGTTAACATTTGATAATTGTACGATACATTAAGATTTGTTGGTATTGTTTATTCGATAAAACCGATGAATTTATTATCTGAGTTAAATAGTTGAACTGAACATGACTGAAAAGTTACCTACGCGGGAAAAACTCATGGATTACAAAAGTGGCCCTTATCAAATTGTGAGTAGTTAACATCATTATGTTAAATTTTTACCTGGTGCTCAAATGCTATGGCATACCAATCACTTTGAACTGAAACTTGGTCAAGCTGCTGCTTACAATCAAACTCGTAGATATAACCAATAGGTTTAGCTTGTTCATTCATCTAGAACCAAGTATGTAACTTTTAACATATGTTGAGGTAATTGAAATAAGACATTACATAAAGGCAAAGGAAATGGACAAGATGACGTCACTAATCAAACAGCCTTTGACCTGCGCAACCTTACGGATTCATATTGGTTAAATAAAAAATCTATGAAACCACTTAAATTAAGTTCTAATTACACCCATCATGTAGGAAATACTCATAAACTCTTTAAACTTACAGCATAATAATTATGATCCATTCATTTTATGACATTGTTTAATTGTAGTTCTGTCAAAAAGAAGTGTATCTCATTTTGTGTATAGTTTGGAAATAATTATCCGACTACTTTCTGTGAAAAATTGATATGATAGGTGCTGTAAGATAATAGGAAAATTTTGTCTATAAAAATATACTTTTTGAGACCTCAAATACTATAATATGAACTTAGGCACTGTCTCTCTCGGAATCGACGATTCAAAAGTGATGGATATCGTATGTTTTACAGTAAAACAAAGAAACAAGTCAACAGTTGTTGTTTTACTTTTGAACCAAAAGTGGTCAAGGTTTTATGATGCAACACTATATCTTAATGAGGTGAAGTTTCGAAGAATCCTGTGAGAAGCTGAATACACCAGTTTGCCTGTAAACTCTTAGTTAAACAGCACCAAAATGTGACTAAAGTGCAAGTCTGACTGATGGTATTAGAAATAAAGACTCATAAAAATCTGATTAACAAGGTAGATTGTAAAACATCATTCCACAACAACTTAAATTCTGAGTTGGAATATGATGACACCAATGACAGAGAAAGTTGCAAAGCCTGTCATATTCTTTGAATATTCAAGCTTGAAATCAACAAACATTCTTATGGGTCTGAGGATTTAAGATAATACTATGAGCGACAGTAGAGTAATTTGTTATCCGAATAGAATGAAACGTTCAAATTAGTCCATGAACAGAAAAGGAAATGCTGAAGGAGTCTATTCCTATTTCCGATAGTTCCATTCAACAGCAAATTATATTCATAACAAAATTATACTGATGGTGTTGTTCAGTTACTGTTCGTTAATGAGATCTACAGTAAAACAGTAAAACGTTTTTTTTTTTGTTTTATTTGATATCACAATCACACATTATAATTGTATAGACAATTCTTTTTCTTGTCCATTGACATGAACTTCCCAAGCAGTACTTCTGTTGCAGGAATTAGTGGTGGTAGTAATATGTATGTAGGCTGTATGCTCCCTCTACTGTCTAGAACTATTAAACTGATCTCCCCACAGCATTCCATGTGAAGCTGTTTTCCTGAAATAATAATTTCAACAGCCAACTAATTTACTTTCAAGAATAATTTTATATCTTATTGCTTATAAATTTATTTGTTGAGAGTCAAAATTGATTTAAAATATTAAGACACTTAAAAATAAAATTTGTCAAATACATTGATTTTTATGCTCTGATTATTACTTCATGTATCCGGACTCTTGACTTACTCTATGAAGACTTTTTTCACATGGACAATAGTATAGTTCCACGTCAGCTGAACATATTTGGGGTCTGATCTGTTTGCTTTTCGGTCAGAAATAACTTCATAAAATCTAAACGTTAGCAGTGAAGATCCTGATTAAACTACACAGATAAGCCTGCTGAACTGGATATACACTGGTCACCAATGTGATAAGGTGTATTCATGAAGTAAAATGTCATACACATCTCTGAAAATAAATGTTTTATTTTAAATCTTTTCTGATAACTAGTAAGTCAGTTACACAGTACCTTTTGTGGCTTATGAACAGAAGATGTACATAAATTGCTGTTGCAGTTAACAGTGAACAATTCATACTGTTGCCATAATTTATGTATTACATGTAGGGTCTTTATATAAAAAATCACATAAAGGAAGATGGCAATGATGAAAGATGTCATGCCGTCTTTAATTCCTATACAAGATTAGCATTAAACCAGAGTGTTATCACACTTTAAAGACCACAAAGATGATCCAGCTGATCTGAATCTACATCTCTGCAATCTGATCTGGATTTACATGGGCTGACCATGTGGTAAAAAGGTGTGTCCATGACGTAGGTTAAGTTATTAACTATGAAAACTGAAACAACATTGTTTTTATTTAAAACAAACTGAACAAGATTATAAGATTAACCCACTAAATAAATGATTTAATAAGTGACCACAGGGAACCATCATGTATATACAACATGGTCCGTAGAGAAACTTTGTGGTGTTTGATTCAGTGTCTGCCAAAAAATTGGCACATTTAGGTGATGTTGTGTAAACATCCCAGTGATTTTGGTACACCATAGTAATGTAAAAGAAGGTCGAATTCTTCGCTGTTTGTTTTGTATATGAAGTGCTTACCACACTCCTTCCAATCACGTTCATCGATACAGTACTGAAAATCACGAAATGGACAAACGAAACGGAGTGGAAATGGAAATGAAACGCTTTTCACTCTATGTTGAAACGGAAACGCAATGGAAACGGAACGCTATCGAAATGGAAACGCAACGGAGCGCTAAAAACGCTTGGAACGCTTGAAACGGTAGAAACGCTATAATCGGAGCGTTTGGAACGCTAGAAACGGTAGAAACGGAATAATCTCGGCGCTAGAAACGCTAGCTTATTTATAGAAGCGTTTTTACCGTTTCTAGGTCACGCGATTATTTATAGTAACGTTCTAACCGTTTCTTTGTACGAAATTAATTTTAACGAAAATAATAGTTGTCGAAATGACGCTTCGTGAAACACTTGTTTCAAGTAAAGATCAGTCTAAATATTTACCATTATTCAGCGCTGATCGAGCAATTGTAACACATTTATCGAAAGATTAGACATTTCGCTTCATGTATATGCATAAGGACCTCGGGTGAATATATTTTTCACTTGAACCTATGTTTATGCGTGCACGTGTTTTGATCTCTTATAATTTGAAGATGTGTTTTTATTAATTTGTTTTATAGCTTCAAACGCGATATTGAAGAGATCTAGCAAAAAGTACGAACAGTATTTTGTTTCTTGCGTCGGGGATTCAGAAATGAAAAACGGATGTTGCAATGGTTTGTTTTACTCATAGGAAACAGCATCAACTGCCCTTTAGAAAATAATGTTTTCAGGAATTTAACATTCGTCCTTAAATATGACCTACAATCACAAACGCCGACAATAATATCAGATGTCTGAATATATGGCGGTAAAAACCTCGTGATCTGTTCGGAAAACACGTTGTTGGCTCGCCGAATACATCATCAACATATGACGTAAAATACATATGACGTACAATGTAACGTTAACAATACGTCAGACGTGTGCAATTATAAAGACATGATTTGCACGAGATGCGCGCTTCTTGCGCGAAGCATTAGAAAAGTTTTTGTCGTGGGTAGTATTTGTTTTCTGTTTTAGTTTTGGTCTAGGAACGATTCGCATGAATGACATTATGCTTGCGATCAGAATCATGCATTTGAAAATACTGCTTTCAACATTTAACAAATATCACAACAATTTAAACACCTGTTTTGAAACTGAACGTTTCAAATTTAGATTTTGTCGAATCCTTTCTGCACTGAACAGGCTTTCAATCATCAATAATTAAAAATAATGTACGATCTTTTACATTAAATTTCTCTGGCGGTGATCTTTGACCAGTAGAAAGTTGTTTATCTTGTTGTTTATTTTTAGTTTCCAAATAAGTGTACCTCACAAGCAAAATACAACATTTTATACGATGTCTGGTCCAATATTTATTACAAGTTGCTTTTCGTCTAAATATAATTATTTCAGCAATAGCAAGTTTGGAAAAAGTGATTTCCCTTTGAATTATCAACAGTAGGCACTTTCCCGTTAGTCAAGGAGAGGATACCTCCCGTAGACATTGTACGATTATTTTTTCTGTTTATACTGAACAAATATCCAACGTAACTCTTAAAAGCTTAGTCACGTTGTAGTATTGCAACACTGAATTTACATGAGCGCAAGTAATAAAATATTCGTTTCTAAAGTTTCAGTTTCTAAACAAACTACTTTTCGAATACGCATGCATGCTTTAAAAACAAAACAAAACGCAACAATAGCCCATCGCACTTGCATCTTACTCAAATATTTAAAATAAAATGAAGTAAATATAAATTAATGTCCCGTGAATAGCGAAACAGAGACATCAGTCGTATCGGAACGCACATGGGGTTACATCACCGGAGCTAAATATGTTGGCACCAAAATGATCAATAATGTAAAATCTTCATAAGACAATAACTTGTACAGTATTGTTAGAAATACAATTGTAAATACACTCTAAGGCATGCTTATCGTGTAGACAATGTTCTTTAGTCTCTTAAATCGTGGCGTCCGCTCGAGTCACGTGTGCACCACGCTGGGAATTTGCGGGAACTTAATATGAATCTTAAACAATATCGTTTTTGATAGTGATTAACATTATTCTGATGTAAAATGTTTAAAATCACTAAAATTAAAAATGCAAACTGATGTAAATAATTCAGTCAATGTATTTAATCTGACTTGACATACGTGTAGTGATAATGCTACCATTCTGAAATAACGAAAATGATAATCTTCTGTTAATTTTATAACAACGTAGTTGTTTTTTTTAATTTACAAATTAATAATTCTTAAGTTTTTTTGTTAAATTCAGTTTGATACCTAATTTCATTATTGACCGTCTATAATTCTCTGTAAGCGGTTTGACAATTTTATTACCTATAAGATGAAGATATCACTGATAGTTGTCATGGCAATATTTGTCCGAGGCAGATAAATTATCGGATTTTTAGGGAATTTACACGTACATTTTGACAATCTTATTTGATTCAAGAGATACCTACTAAGGGCTTTATAGTTTTTTATAAATGTATCATATCAAATGTATCTGTCCCACAAGTATTTAATTTGCCCCATTTACATGGAAAAGTTCTCATTGTTTTCCTTCGCCGGATCGGATCGCCTTCGCGGCATAGTCTTGATGCAAACATGGTAATGTCAATTTTGCAACGCCAGTCAGAAGTTTCTCGTCTTATTTCATTCCATTTGATAGAAATACACATGTTTTGACATTTACAACTGATATTTGTTTAACGAACATATTTAACCGTGGAAACAGTAAAAACGCACGGAAGCGGAAATGGAACGCTGGAAACGCTAGAAACGGAAGAAACGCTTGAAACGGAAAAAAAACCTGGAAAACGCAGCGTTGAAAGCGTTTTAATCGAAATGGAAACGGAATGGAAACGGAACGGAAACGGAATGGAAGCGCAGCGGAAAACATTGCCAATTGAAATGGAAATGAAACGGAGTGGAAACGCAAAAATGTCAATTTCTTGATTTTCAGTACTGTAACAAGAAAATTATCAAACTTTCAATAATGACAAAATGCCTTTTAAGAAATTTCTAGGTCTAGCTGTTTTTATTTACATTTCTAAAGTGTCTTACTGTATGCAAAATAGATAAATTAGTAACATTCATTTTTGCAAAATTTCATTGAACAGTATCTTTATTTTGCATACAGTACGACACATTAGAAAAGTAAATAAAAAAACTAAAATTCCTAAAAATTCTATTTACATAAATCCACAAAAACTAAGCGATACAAAACCTAATTTTAAATTCCGATGTGAGTGCAATTATACTGACAAGAAAATGTTGAGTTCTTTGTAAAAAAAACTTTCAACTACTAATAGAGAAATCAGGGATTGTCATCCGTTTACGCGACCAGAAAGCGACCAGAAAATTAAATTGAAGGTCAAACACACTTTTACTAATATCTCGTAAAGTTTACGTATGTAAGTCACGAGGACATAATAAATTATTGTCAGTATCATTTTACTCATGGGCATTTAAAATGATGTTTCATGTTGTTTAGTATTTGTGAATTTGTGCAAATACATGTAGAAGTTGAGGCAATTTTTAGATCTCGCTTTTTTTTTCTTTACTGTTTTAACGTGTCTTGCCATCTGCAAACTAAAGATACATTAATAACATACATTTGCGCAAAGTTTCATTTAACGGCAGATTGCCATTCTTGAGATTTTGATAATTTTCCTTTTATCGATGAACATTATTGGGAGGAGTGTGGTAAGCCCTCAAGAATAAATTAAAAAAATACCTCTCCAATAGTCTTTTTTCTCCTATTCCAGTTTCATGCTCTTTGAACCAGATTTGTCACGCATCTTTCATATGATTACTTCAAAATGAAATACAAATTACAAAAAAACTATTTTTATAAACAATATTGCCCAATAAATGCATATACTTTCCAATGCCGTTTTTTTTTTCTTATTAGCGATCATAAGATAATTTTTACACTCAAAACATCTAGACCCAGGCATTTATACAAAAGCTCGACACAAACTATTGAACTGTGAAAAATATATAAATTTTCAAATACCGATTAATTAATGGTCAACATGGCTTCGCCATGCAACACATTTAAACTTGTAACAGTTACTTGTTTGACAAAGCAATTATTCCTACAATCTGAAATAAATTCGCCGTGCTTCCTATTTAAATTATTTTACACTAAACCTCATTTTTAAATGAAATGTATTAATTTTTATTGTTTCAAATGAAGAATTATTCAGATAGCATTTGGTAATCACGGCTTTGCCATGTCTCAGATTTCAACTTATATTGGCAGAGTAGCTGTATGTTATATCTGAGAACCTTTGGTTCGAGTCCTGATCAAGTATACGCATCTTCAATGCCATTAGCTGGTTAGATTTTATTTGACCAGTTCGTACAGTCTACAGTATCCAGAGTTATTTCAATACCTAATCGCTTTCTTACACCAAATTAAAACGAAAGCAATCGATATTATTATCTAAACTGCAATGTTAAACTTATTGTTCGTGTTGATAATTGGAGTAAAAAATAAAAATATAAATTTTCAATGTTGAGCATGCTAGGGAAACCGGTGTAAATGTCACTTTGTCACTCTGTATTTTAATTAACACAACGCCTAACAACTACCGTGATACGCATCGCTACGGTTGAGTCTTCTGTTAGACCCTAACTCTGTGACAATATTAGGTTTGATTTATTGTAGAAACTTATTTACCTTATTTTTTGGCGGGTTAAATCTTAATTGTTATCCAACATATGTTAGAAGAACTTCTAAAAATGTGAATCGAGAAACAAAATGGCGGTTTTTCAGTTTTAAAATCCGGAAGAAAGCAATCTGGACTATTGCACCCGGATGAAAGCCATGTTGTCCAATCAGAAGCCTTATTTTGCAAACCGGAAAACACGGTTTCAAAGTTTATAAGTACTGCTTTTTACTCATGCGCAATACCGTAACCGGAATCGACACGATTTCGCGCGTCGAAATCGTAGGGTCGATTCCGTCTTAATAGATACATGTACTATCTGCATATCACAATTAGCCATATATATTTGTTACAACATGTTCATTAACCTTATCATCATATCTTTGGTAGAGTGTAGAATAGTTTAACTGTTTTCTTTATTCATATGAAGTAACAACTGTTTTGCACAGAGCCTATGATATATTGATTATATGGAAATCATGCCTTAATGTAACTGCGTGTAAACAAATGTATAACACCAAATTTAATTTTACATATTTTCTTTTTCGCGTTAATGGGAAGGTAAATATGCTATAGATGCTCTATTTCATGTGAGATTCTTATCTTATTTAAAAAAATGAATGAAGAGGACCGAAATGATAACATTCATTATAGGACATATAGAGAAATAGATTCTGGTCCGCCATACGATTTTACAACGTTTATATTTTACCAGATTTATCGCCGATGATAGTTGAAAGTAATTATTTCTGATAAGTATTATGTGTTTAGTAACTTGCTTCCAGTAATTGTTTCGTTAGTCACACACATTTTCCAAGTATTGTCATTTTAAAGTTTATGTACGTTAAATTTGTTGTTTGGTTCCACCTTGTAAAACTTAATTTTCTTCATACAGATTTGAAATTTAAAAGGTCTCTCAAGGAACTTAATCCTACGACTGTAGAATTTTGCAAAATTTTGCTCTGAACAGAAACTAAATACCGTTGCATAAACCTCTTTCTCTACATTACAGATACAGTTATAATCACATGTTCCCAGCTTCACACAGGATATGGCTAAGGACAACAACTGCCAAATGTAGTTTGAACACTGAAAAAAAAACAGAATTAGCAAATTCGTTGAATTTATATCCCCCGCCGAGTTCTGGTTAGTACTAACACAACAGCTGAAGACAAAGGTCTTTATTTAGATATTTATCATGGCAAAAACAGTGAAAAAACTTAGGATGGTGAAAAAGGGTTGGGCAGCTCACCAGAATATAAGAATGAGACGTCAAGTCTTCAAGTTGTTGAAATGAAGAACAAAGTAGTAAAAACAATAGGGCGGTATTTAATTAAAATCAGTGTAGAAGATGCAGAGAAGTCGCGCGGAAACGAATACTACTCTATATGCATAGTGCATAACTTATCAAAGGGCCATAACTGTGTTAAACGGTTAGATCAGAACAAGACAACAATATGGGCATCTTGTCTTGGTATTGATGGTTTCCATAGTTTCATTTAAATCTATCCAGTAGTTGCAGAGAAATAGCAAGGAAACGAATACTGCTCTACATGCAAAATGCATAACTTATCAAAGGGCCATAACTGGGTCTGACTGGATCAGGAAGACAATATGCGCATCTCCTGTTGTTATTAAAGGTTTCCAGAAACAGTGAAAGAAACATCAGATGCTGAAAAGGGTTGGGCAGCTCACCAGAATGTAAGAATGAGACGTAAAGTCTTCAAGTTTGATGAAATGAAGATCGCAGTAGTAAAAAAGGCGTTATTTAATTAATCCGTGCAAAAGATGCAGAGAAGTAGCGCGGAAACGAATACTACTCTTTATGCATAGTGCATAACTCTGTGTTAAACGGTCAGACCAGAACAAGACAACAATATGGGCATCTGGTCTTGGTATAAATGGTTTCCATAGTTTCTTCAAAATCCATCCAGTAGTTGCAGAGGAAACGAATACTGCTCTACATGCAAAATGCAAAACTTATCATAGGGCCTTTACTGGGTCTGACTGGAACAGGACGACAATATGTGCATCTCCTGTTGAAATTAATGGTTTCCAGAAACATTCATTGCAAAACATCCATTATCTGGAGAGAAATGGCGTAGAAACGAATACTGCTGTATATGCATGATGAATAAGTTATCAAAGGGCCATAACTATGTGTTAAACAGTCTGACTGGAAAAGACGACAATATGCGCATCTCCTCTTGGTATTGATGGCTCCCAGAAAGTTTCATTAAAATCCATCTGGTAGTTGCATATAAATAGCGCGGAAACAAATACTGCTCTATATGCATAACGCATAAGTTATCAAAGGGAAATAACTCTGTGTTAAACAATCTGACAGGAACAAGATGACAATATTCGCATCTCCTCTTGGTATTGATGGCTCCCAGAAGATTTCATTGAAATACATCCAGTAGTTGCAGAGAAATAGCGCGGAAACGAATACTGCTCTATATGCTTAATGCATAAGTTATCAAAGGGCAATAACTCTGTGTTAAACAGTCTGAAAGCAACAAGATTATTTGCGCATCTCCTCTTGGTATTGATGGTTCCCAGAAAGTTTCATTGAAATCCCTCGAATAGTTGCAGAGAAATAGCGAGGAAACGAATAATGCTCTATATGCATAATGCAAAAGTTATCAAAGGACAATAACTCTGTGTTAAAGGGTCTGACGGGAACAAGACGATGATATGCGCATATCCTCTTGGTATTGATGGTTCCCAGAAAGTTTCATTGAAATCAAATCCATCCAATAGTTGCAGAGAAATAGCGCGGACACGAATAGTGCTCAATATGCATAATGCATAAGTTATCAACGGCCATAACTCTGTGTTAAACGGTCTGACCGGAGCAAGACGTCAATATGCGCATCTCCTCTTGGCAAGAAAGTTTCATTGAATTCCATGCAGTAGCTGCGGAGAAGTAGCGCGGAAACGAATACTACTCTATATGCATAATGGAGTAGTTATCATAGGGCCATAACTAAGTGTTAAACGGTCTGACCAGAACAAGACGACGATATGAGCATCTCCTCTTGGTATAGATGGTTTCCAGAAAGATTCCTTGAATTCAAATCCATTCAGAAGTTGCAGAGAAATAGCAAGGAAACAAAAATTGCTCTCTTATCATAATATAAAAGTTATCAAAGGGACATAACTCGGTGTTAAACAGTCTGACCGGAAAAAGACGACAATAGGCGCATCTCCTCTTCGATTTGATGGTTCCCAGAAAGATTCATTGAAATCCATCCGGTAGTTACATAGAAATAGCGCGGAAACGAATACTGCTCTATATGCATAATGCATTAGTTATCAAAGGGCCATAACACTGTGTTTAACGGTCTGACCGAAACAATACGACAATATGCGCATTTCCTCTTTTTATTGATGGTTCTCAGAAAGTTTCATGATTGAAATCCATCCAATAGTTGCAGAGAAATAGCGCGGAAACGAATATTACTCTATATCAAAAATGCATAAGTTATCAGAGGGCAATTACTCTGTGTTTAAGGGTCTGACCGGAACAAGACGACGATATGCGCATCTCCACTTGGAATTGATGGTTTCAAGAAAGTTTCATTGAATTCCATTCAGTAGTTGCAGAGAAATAACGCGGAAACGAATACTGCTCTATATATATAATGCAGTAGTTAGCGAAAGGCCATAACTCTGTGTTAAACAGTCTGACCAGAACATGACGACAATATGCGCATCTCCTCTTGTCATTGATGGCTCTCAGAAAGATTCATTGAAATCATCCGGTAGTTGCAGTGAAATAGCGCGGAAACGAATACTGCTCTATATGCATAATGCATATGTTATCAAAGGGACATAACTCTGTGTTCAATGGTCAGACCGAAACAAGACGACGATATGCGCATCTCCTCTTGGTATGGTTGGTTCCCAGAAAGTTTCATTGGAATCCATTCAGTAGTTGCAGAGTAGTTCAAAATCCTATTTAAACATGGTTTAACTTATAATATGGTCCTACAGAAATGTAGTTCGTCTTAAAATAACTTTACGTTAATATATCTATTTATAAGACAATGTCCTACTGAAATATGGTTCGTGCTAGGAAAACAAATTGCTGATGTGCACGTCATATGTTTTAAATACCCTTTTTTCTGAATATTTCTAAGAAACTAGGTTGCTTGACTTCATTATTACAATTCGACTTTTGGGTTAGCTCCCTATATTTTTATTTCTTAACAAAAATGCTAAATGCCGAAACGGTAAGAAAACAACTGTGACTTCATAAAATTAGTTATAAATCATCTAGTTCTTACGCCATTACGAATGTTAATAATTTGAAATAACACAATGCGAACCGCGATCAATCAAAACATATACAGCTTGTACTTGGAATACGATCTTTTCAGTATGTGAAATTGACTTAAAACTCTGCCAAATGTCAATGATATTGCGTTTAAAGAAAAATTGATATACATAGCAAAATTTAACATGATTATCAGAAAAATATACATTTACTTACCATTTCTATTTAAAATCTCCTTACTAAATGAGAACATATCAAAAGTGTATCTTATCAACATGTCAAAGACAGTATAGTATACTATTAATAATTGGTGTGAGCAATTTAACACGTTTGAACAATACTATGGAACACCATAATTGTCTTATGAACGTTTCTACATGTCAAAGCAATGAGTATGTTCGATCAACAATCATGGAAAATTAAGCTGAAACACGAACGCTGATTTATCGAACTAAATTATGGTATCTTATATTCGCTCTTAATATAAAAAGGAAAGAAATTTTACACCGAGGCTGTCCCAATACTTGAGCACCAATTTAGAATGGTTAAACATGGTCGGTATAAGAAATACATTTGTAATGATTTCAAACCTCCTTCCGTGAAAATGGACTACGATAAACTTAGCTATACCTGGACATATATGTCCGTGCTTCCACCATAGATCTATATTGTTGCGCGAACTACCTACATTATTTTAGTGTATTTACTCATTCAATGTTCATTATTTCCCTATATAACCTGATACAGTTAGTCAGTCTGCTTTGAAAGAAGGGAACAAAAAAGGACAAAATCTATGAAGGTCGTCGGGCACGATACTTATTTATGTTCACAGAAATTATGAAAAAAACATTTGCAAGAATGCTTCGGTCAGTTTTAAGATGGGTGGTTACAATATCCCAGCCAATTAGATTTCCAATCACCCCAAGGATATACTTCCTGCGTTTGATTTTTTTGCATTTGGCGTTCTCTGTGTTATTCAGGTATGCATGATTATTCCATTAAGATCCCCTGTCAAAATTCTATTCTGTTTAGTTTCCCCAATTATTTTCTGGAATACCCGTTATTTTATATGGGGACAATAAACATGGAACAGTACTATCACTTAAAAAATACCGCATTGAAGGTTCCTTGCTCAATGAAATATGCACATCATCGTTTGTTTAGTATAGATAAAAATTGTACTGTTTACTGGTGTAAATAATGTGTTGCGCTCAACCCTGTGTCGACCGGCGTGGGAAGTAATATGCATTTCTGCTGGCCATGAAAAAGCACAAAGCAAACCGAGCTTGCAATATTTTCATAGCTCCCCCCTTCATCTATTATTATGAAAATACTACTTGAATCAGGAGGGATGCACAGATCGAATTAAAAATGACAACATAAAATATTATCAAGTTAATCATAATACCACCTTTCACGTTTAATTGCAAATAGTAATAATGTTGAAATAAAATTGCCATAACGGTACAATAACCGCATATCATGAGTTGTCTATAAATAAATATAATTTTCTGAGTTTGAGGTACGAATAAGAAGAAAATTAATTTCCCTTGTTTGTAATGAAGTAACCGTTAGATGGCAGTTTTCGCACGAGATATTCGTGCTGTATATCGCAGGGTTGGCATTCAGCTTTGGGTTACCGAAGTGTACACACTGATTTTTTAGTGTTAACTCTATTATACTCGTAGCGAAAAATTTTAACGACCACGTGAAATCTATTTGACTTTGAATGACTTATGTTTTAAAATAAGTCGACAACTGCTGAGGTTCAATCTTTCTGTGAAGGATTTGGACTGTGTTTTTTCTCGGAGATTACAAACGAGGAAAATTATATTCAGTATGATTTTAACTTCACTGTCGGTGACATTTTAACACGGTTGTTTTGATTATTGAGAAAAGGAAACTGTACTATTGGAAGGAATTTTCACTGAGGCACTAGATCTTCTGAAGAAAAGGATCTGGTTAGAATTGTTAGACTTTCCTGGCGGCGTCTGAAAAACCGTCCGTCAGTACGAAACCAATCATTTGTGAGTGACTCGGAAGATGAGTCGAGAATCAATAAGGCGAAAACCGGGTGCTTAAGCGGAGGCGAAGTAGTTTTCGTGACAGAGGTTCGACCTGCACATTACTTACTTTTATTGCTGGTTTGTTTGGTTGTTAACCTTGGGGTTCTGGCTTTCAACCCAGACAGGTCGAGGCAAGCTTTTGAGAGGCTCATACAGCTACAGCAAGACTGTCTTAACTCCAGGAGTCACTTTTGTTCAGTTCAGTGGCTTCGCCCCTGGACCATGTTTTGCATGTGGAGAAGACACCCACTTCCGGAAGAACTTCCCTTCGTTGGAGAGAATAATCGGTAGAGCAAAAAATGAGCCTTGTGACGTACAAGGGAATGATAATGAGATCGTTAATTAAAGATAAGTATAATTTTGATCTTTGTATGTTAACACATTATTACTATGAATACAAACGGGGGCAGAAACACAAATGCGATGTGGACAAAATATTCATTTATGGAAAGCAGTAGGAGCTAAAAGTTTTGTGTAAAAGACAATATTTAAAAATGGATATCAACTTCCGCTTTTATCAGCCAACCAGAATCTTTTAACAATAATAAATCAGCTTTGTTAAACCCCGATTTTATTAGCGGAAGTATTCAAGATTGATGACAGAAAGTGAAAAAAAAAATGTTCAGACCTTATTATGTAGTAAATCGTTTGACTTTTCAGTGCAATATTCAAGAAAGAAAAGACTCATTTTAAAATTTAAGCGTTGTTAAAAAGCATAATCGGAAACAATATGTTAAATATGATAGTAATACCTTATTTAAAAAATGATTTTTATGACCAAGTTGATTTGGCGAGCGTGTATCATTTCATTGAAATTTATCAACCCCACACCAAGATTTAGTGTCTTCTTGGAATGACAAGAAGGGAAATGCAGTTTATTACACATATCTGGTATTAACTTTTGGTCAGTCTAGTAAGGTTCAGTTTTTTAAAGGTAATTATGCCTCTTAAAGCAGAATGGTTGGACGAGGTGAACGTGTTAAGTTTCTTGATGATGGTTTAGACTGCGCATATAATTTCTTTGTCTTGAACAATTAGCTACGCATCTATATAGGCTGACTTGTTGAATTCATGATTTGGATGCGACAAAGTCTGAGTGGGTCTGTACCAGATATTGAAAAGGGCTTATTAAGCCGTTACAAGGAATTATTTTGATTCTGAACGTAGGCTATATAAGCTTTGGACAAGATCTGCTAAAATTATTTTATTAAGACGCATATACGAGTGCCGTTTCGCATGTTCGCTGGCAAAGTTAGACAGATAATATCTATGTCTTTGGTAATTGGTCACCTGTCTCTAAATACGATAGTTTCGATATTTTGACAGCATAACATTGTGATCCTATATGCCCATTTCGCAGGAAAAATGGATCAGTTAAAAATCTGTCAGTCTCACTTGAGGCTTGTGAACATTACATATATATATTTACAGATAAATGGTATTTTCTGACGCCATTAGCAATGATTATGCAGGTTACGAGGCTAACACTATCAATGGAGTATCACACGATCAGTGGAATGCTGTTGAGGCAGCCAAGTCATCCGGCGAGATTTAGTAGCGGTATTGCATGTGTTGAAATCTTTTAGTAGAGTTTTGGCTATATAGGTGAAGTGGTTTTTATACAATCACAGTGTTGCGTTGATTTAAAGAAGGTTCCATGAAAAGAGACCTTTAGGTTATTACAAGAGTTAAGAGTTTGCACTAGAAATTATATTATTGAGGAATTAGAGGGGGTGTCAAGTCTGTAAATGAGAGGACCGATTATTTATCACGCATTGTCGGATACGATGACTGGGGTATTTGAACTTTTTCAGTAGTTCAAAATAGGTTTGGTCAACATCAGATTATTGGTTTGCATCGGAACACAATGCAAAATTGCCAAAATATGCTCTATTTACTGGAGCCTGTCTTTTAATGTAATTGATGCATTTGCGGAATCATGGCATTTTGAATTTGTCTTTTGTTTCGGAAATATTATCTTTGTTTAGAATGTTAGCCGTGTAATATTGATTTCAAGGGTGACATAGTAACTTTTCGAAGTTTTCATTGTATTACCTCCCTTGAACTGATAAGCAACTTTTTATTTGTTTGAGATGAATTGTATATGCGCGTGATGTTTGCGCATGTGATATTTATATATATTTTAGAAAGTGAACATTTTACATGTTTATTTTATATTGCAGAAGCATCAGTGATACAAGGCGGCATCGCCTGTATTTGAGAATTCTGAAGGTAGTGGTGTACCTACTTAGGCGACATCGCCTGGATTTTATAATTAAAGTAGTATTTTAACTGAGAGCGGCATCGCTAAAGTAAGGCGGCATCGCCTGGATTTGATAATATATGTAGTATTTTAAGTATAAAGAGCGGCATTGCTAAAGTGAGGCGGCATCGCCTGGATTTGGTCATTTATTTATGAAGTATTTTAACTATTGAGAGCGGCATCGCTAATGTAAGGCGGCATCGCCTGGATTTGGTCATTTATATATGTGGTATTGTAACTATTGAGAGCGGCATCGCTAAAGTAAGGCGGCATCGCCTGGATTTGATAATATATGTAGTATTTTAACTACTGAGAGCGGCATCGCTAAAGTGAGGCGGCATCGCCTGGAATTGATAATTGATGTAGTATTTTAACTATTCAGAGCGGCATCGCTAAAGTTAGGCGGCATCGCCTGGATTTGATAATTTATGTAGTATTATAACTATATAGAGCGGCATCGCTAAAGTAAGGCGGCATCGCCTGGATTTGATAATATCTGTAGTATTTTGAATATTGCGAGCGGTTCGCTAAAGTAAGGCGGCATTGCCTGGAATTACAAATTAAGTAGTATTTTAAATACTGAAAGCGGCATCGCTACAAATGGGGCGATATTGTCTGTTTATGAGCAAAACATGTATTATACACTGTAATTAAGATTTGTAACATTACACCCTTAATTTATTCACGTGAAAATTATGCATCTTTCATATTGTAATATTTTGATGAGTAAAGTTTGTTTAACAATGAAATACATAGCATACCATATTCTTTAATTATTTGTAAACAGAACTGTTTATTTTTTCAGGCTCATAAATCTGAGATTGAAGCTTAACACAAAGTCTAGGCGGGCAAGGTGGAACTTCTCCCGGACCAGTTACAGACAGAATTCAAGAGCTTTCATTAAATCGGAAATACGGGAAACATTTTATGTAATGTAATAAGTGGGATTTGAACAGTGGTTTAGGGAGAAGGGATATTTTGCCTGCTAAGGCGTTTACATTAGCTATAAATTCGTATTTTATCATTCAAAGTCATCTAGTCCAGCACCAGTTATATCAGCATTTTATGCTATTAAATGTTTCACGAAATTTACGATTTAAATTCCCCAATTGATTAATAAAAAAAATAGTCTGTAATGTTTTTAAAAGCACGAACAGAATTTTATCTAAATAAGTTGTTAAAAAGGAGCCTGCGACAGCAGAAATTCTATTAAATAGTTATAATCAAATTTATGTGGATTTCGATTTGAAAAGTCGGCATATTATTTGTGCGTCATTATAGCTTTTGCTGGATCTAAGCACAGTTCTGAGTATGAGTTTGATGAAACCTGAGTATATTCATAGAAAACATTACTGAAACTAATAGATATATGAATTACTATTGCGAGAACTAGAAACTACTTATTTCCTGTGGGAAATGCTGAAAACTTTGAACTGGGCGAATTGTGTTATTTGTGTAAAACCGAAAAACGGGCATTCTGTGGGGATGTGTAACAAAGAGATGTCATACACAATCTTATATGAAGAGTGATTAAGAGCACGTGTTCTACATATCAGTAATTTTTAAAAATATTTGTTTACTCTCGCTAAGACCTTGTGCATGTGCTGATTGTTATGGTGTAAACGACAGAATGGTCAAATGTCATGGACGCTGACTTTGTGAGTTAGCAAAAGACGGATATATGAACGATTCTTTACAAGAAATAATATCTGTATCATTGTCACTGAGTCTTTTGTATATGCCCTTAGATTAAATTTTGTATAGCTGAACTGATTGGAATTTAATAAGGACAGGTTTATTTAGCAAATTTAAGTTTGACAAACTATCTTATAATAATGTATCATCGGTATTCGAAGTTGATTTTACGGAAGTCCCCGTTCTTTAATATTTCATTCGGTATACCCAAGTGCTGTCCTAGCGATTTTCCAAATTAAATGTTGAAATTGAATTTGGATCTTGTTTTATGTTAATTAAGGTTACGAAATGGTAATCAGGGAAATATAATTTTCT